>JAKKIB010000035.1:30000-66670 GCA_023089585.1 Melophagus ovinus
AATAAAATATATACATGCAGTTCTATTTTTAAGTACTCACTTTAAGAAAGCAATAATTATTTAAAAATTCAATAAAATTTATATGTGTATTAATTTTGTAATTGGTAAAAATCAATAAGTTTTAATGGAATTAATTAATCATAATTGGAATGAATTAAAAATTACTTTTCCAAAAAAAAAAGAAAAAATTTGATAGCTTTTCTAACTCTAACAAATAATACAATGCAATAAGAAAATTGTATTTTTATTTGTGCCAAGTCTTGGATACTGACCAGTCAGGATACTTTAGACTATTAATCTAAAATTGTATAATTTCGTGCAAACGTGACCGAATTATAAGATTTTTATCCACATACTATAAAGGCCATAACATTTGGTTCTATTTGTTTTCAAGTTGGGAGTCAAAAAAACTATAAATTTTGACTTTAGAAAGTGAGTTATTCTCAGTATACGTAGCACTGTTTGCATGTCTTTTGACCGTTTTGGTCCGTTTTTTAATCAGACAACACGTACATAATATTCCAAGGTTTCTGCCAAATTTAAAGTCGATAACTCTTTCTCTTTCGAACAGAAAGACGGACAGACGGAGATAAATATTTGACGCCGCTCCAGAAAATATATACCATATAGGATCTTTGACGCTTATTTTTTTGGCATACCAAACATAATGATAACCTTTATGTGGCGAATATAAAATTTCTTTAATTTAAGAAATATCATGTCATTATATTGGGGGTGGCGAGTCCCGGAAAGCACCAGCTCAAGTGGGAGTGGCTCATGTGAAGGTCGTTGCAAGAACCAAAGTTTGAAGGCAGCCATGAGTTCACGCAATCGGAAGAAAGATTTCATTTGATACCACGGTATAATCAACTTTAATAATGCCCATTGTGGTGATATTTAGTTGGCTTCGTAGAGGCTGTAATGCTTACACTGCAGTCGATGCTTATTCAAAAATTTATTTATATCCCTTAAAAACCAGGTAGCATTTTAGGCCCTTTAGGCTAACAAATTAACACTTAAAGTTTTTGATGGGTTCCAGCCTAATTACCAAAGGCTATGCTTTGTATATAAGATGCAATACGGGCTTTAAATTGAAAGCTATATATATATATACATACAGGTTTACTGAGTAATAAATTGTTGCCTATCATGAAAAATCCTGGAAACGGCAGAATAAAAAATTTTCAAAAAAAATAATCATCTAGAAATCCGTTCTGTTGATGTTGTTTTAAAATATTTCAAAGAAGATAATATTTGTGAATCTATATGGTCAAAAGAGGTCAATGTCTATGACAAAGCAATGATCAGATACCCCCCTGACCCCTTTGGACTTTGGTAAAGTCCAAAAAAAATGTATTAAAAATAAATAAAATAAAATAAGAAAAATAAATACACTAGAAACGATTTCATTGTATTTATACATTGCTCATTCCAAATGGATACCACTTTGCATTTACATTTCCATAGTGAATTCTACTAAAGGAAGCACAATATAAACAATAATTAGAAGATACATCACTATTTGAAAAACTTTAATTAACACTTTGACAGTTCATATGTCAATATGTCATTTTTAATTTAATTATTTCCATTATAATTTTGTAACATTTTCTTACTTTATACTCTTCCTGACTAATTCATATAAACGTATTAATGTACGTATATACATATACATATATACATATATATATATATATATATACATATATATATATATATATACATATATATATATATATATATATATATATATATTTGTTTGTATGCTGGAAGAAATATTTTTAGTGTGATTCACGTACTTTACTTTACTTTTCCTTTCTTTTCTCACTTTTTTTAATATTTTTATTATTACAATAATTCAATTATTTCACATTATTGTAATAATTTCATCATAAATATCACCAAAGTTGACATCACTGGTAACATGATGAAAATAGATGAAATTGGAAGAAAATATAAGGAAAGCGAAGTTTTATGGAATGAGTGAATATAAAATTGCGGAAATGACGAAATAGACAACTACATTTATGTTAAATCAGTCCGAGTCTTCTTCAACTGTAATCGCTTTGTATAAGAATCGATACAGCAGTTTATTAATTCGATGGATAATGCATTCAATGTTGTTTGACGTACTACTTACAATTAATATTTAAGTTAGGTTCGAAATTATAATCAAATTGGGCATAATTGGACAACTGGGCTAAGGCTGTAATCGTTTATATCACAGTCGCAGAGCCTTCTACTTTGAAGTTTCTTTAAAATAAATGAAAAAAAAAAAACGAAAAGAGAAACTCAAGTTATCGAAATTTTGCTTCAATGATACGTATTCAATACAAATTATCTCGTTTTTAAAAGCATTTTAGCTAAAAAAAAAAATATAAGAAATTTGCTTTTCTGGGAATTACTACGAATTTAGTAGATTAAAACAATCAATAACATTCATTTTTGGTTCAATACAATACAAGTTCCCCAACACAATTTCATTACACAAGATTTGCAATATGCAAGCAAAAAACAAAAACCAAAAAAACAAAAAACAAAATACCAAAAAAAAACGAAAAAAAGCAAACATTAACAAAATAGAGAACATTTTACGAACAGCTACAAAAATTTAAATACACTCCAACAATAAATTATTCTGATTTAATTAATATAAAACAAAATGAAAGTGCCTATAAATTCTTCAGGGCATACCACAAGAAACGATCTTAATTTATTATACGGCATTTTTACATGTAATTTTGCAGTAGTTACAAGGAGAAGGAAAAAAAATTAAAAAGAAGAAAAAAGTCGAAGAAAATAATGTAAAGGAAATAATGGGAAAAGATGCTCACGATGCCATACATTTTATTTTTCATATCTTAATATATAACAGCAATAAATGGAGTAAAATATATGAAAAATTGGCTTAATAGATCAATTGAAATATGTAATGTAATAGCACAATTCGGAACATCTAAATCTATAAAAAAAAAAAAATTTTTTTAATAAAAAAATATATAACAATTCAATGTATTCAATGTAACAATATTTATTACCCATGCCGCATAAGCCTATAAAATTATGAGAGCAAACTTCACGATTGCGAAAACATTTCGTGCATGGATTGCCAAAACGAAATATATTTCTGGTACGATTACTATAAAATGATGGCCAATAATAGCACATTGCAAAATATTTTTCTTTAAATCTGGCCATGGCACAACCCATAAATTCAACATTTGGCCACATCATTTGTGTAAAATTTAACATTTGACCTTGTTGCTGCCCTCTAAAAAATTGTTCAAACGTTTTAGATTGTACGCCCAATTCTCTAAACCATGTACGTACTATAACGCTCGGCCAACGTTTCTTTAATCTTGGTAAAATGTATGTATTTTGATTGGTAATTAATACATTCGTACCTAAAAAGATATAGCCATATATTTGTATACAAGAACAGTTAACATGAAAATGGACATTTTAACAGAATACAAGATTTCATTTTAATTAATACCAATTGTTGAACATGGATCCTTATCTGTAGTACATTTCTCTAAATACATTTGAGCCATTGTTTCCAGATCCCGGCTCCAATGCTTTACATATCCCAAAAATTGCATTATTGGGCAAAAGCAAATGGAACGCCAAATCAAGTGAAGCGATATGAAATAAAATGAAGCCAGAATACAAATTTGAGAAATTTCAGAGATAGAGTGCAAAAAAAAAATTTATCATACCACAATATTCATGTTAGCAATATTCCAAAGGTAGGCAATTTTATTACGTAAACCGTTATGGCCATATAGAAAACGTCTTTTATAGCCAATGCTCATTCGAATTTCCTCATAACTTTGGCACGGTTCAATAGCCTTTCTCTAGTAATATAAAAATCAATGAAATAAAAAAAAAAAACCGCACCAAAAGATGGTCACTTAAAATTTTTTTTTAGATTTTGTTTTTATTTTATAATTGTTCTTCTTTGGCAAACACAATAACTTACAAGACAAAGATAATGAGTTTTATTATTACTGCAAGTATAATTTACGCGTGGACATAAAACTCTCGCTTCACCCATATTCAATTGATAATCGTAGCGTATCATATGTTCGCTATAGGAATTACTGGGTATTATAATATTCAGTAAATTATACAAAAAAATAATTAACATAATTAATTAATTTATTTTCAAACAAATTGAATTGACAAAAATCATATATGAAATGGAAAAATATAATAATATGATTAGAGATGATACGAAAATATCACTAATCAAAAAATCAAAATATCAAACAGAAAACAAGACAAAAAAAAGAACTAATAATTAAATAAAATGAGAAGAAACCAAGCATGAACATTTAAAATCGATATATAAACAGTCTACACCAATTCGATTCCATATATTAAAAAAAAAAGTGAAATCATATTTGAGGAAAATTGATAAAACATCGTTTGTTATGCGAGAAAATGTCTAAATTTCTGCATTCTGATGTCTTATATATTAATCTTCTAATATTTTTACCTCAGTCATAAAAAAATGACTTTATTTTTATGCCCTATACCATTTATGGTACGGTGTATTGTAAGTTCCTGTAGATATTTGTAACATCCAAATAAAAGATTGAGATCGATTCAGACTGTTAGTTTGTTACTATTTGTTTGTTTGTCAAAATTTTCGATGTATTTCATTAAAATTTGTTTCAGAAACAATTGCTTCAGAAACAATTTAAAAATAGATAAATTCGGATAATTTTTACAATTACGTACCATATACATGGAAATAAATTACAATTTTTTATGTAAAATTTGATCCAGATCGGTTCATTTCTATGACCACTTCCCATGTAGCGCCTTTTTCGTAAAGGTTATTATATGAATAAATGGGTTAATTCTGAATATTTTACTAATTAAATTTATTTCAGATGGATCAATTTTTTGAAACTCCTCTCATATAACGAACTCTTTAAATAATTGCTAAATTACAATTTTTTTTATTATTATCTTAACCAAAGTGGATTAAGATATTTAAGATACGGCTCCGACCGACCATAAAGTTCTTACTTTATTCTTTTATCTACATGAATCAAATTTAACTATAAATATATCTATTCCAATTGTTTCTGCAAATATATAGAAAATAGATTATTAGATCTTTAAAAGGGCATCAGGAATTGTAACAACAAACCTACAATTATTATTTAAAATTTTTATTGTATTCACTGGGCCATATTTGGAACGATACGAAGTGGGAATATAAACAAGCATAAGATGGGAAAGGAAATTCTATTATTATATTATACTATTCTTTACATAGAATTTTTAACGTGAATAAATTTTTTGGAAAGGAAACAAAATGTCCTTTAAAGGAAACATTGTGACCTTATAATTTTCATAAAACTTTCATTTCTATAAAATTTCATGTAAATTCTCGAATTGAACCGCGATTGTTTTAATACAATAATGTATGTGTGTGGGTGTACGTATGTATGTATGTATGTATGTATGTATGTATGTATGTATGTATGTATGTATGTATGTGTGTGTGTGTGTGTGTGTGTGTGTGTGTGTGTGTGTGTGTGTGTGTGTGTGTGTGTGTGTGTGTGTGTGTGTGTGTGTGTGTGTGAGAAAAATATTTTGATGTGAGCTATAACAAAATTGCACCATTTCGATGCCATTTGATGTAAGTTAATATTAATTATTTAATTAATTATTTTTCTTTGTACGTAGCAATTAATTAAGTATTCATTCATAAAACATGGCAGATGACTTAATTTATTGACTTTTCTGATTGAATCTTTTTTTTCCATTGTTTCTAAATTTGTTTGTCAATTTTGTCTTTTCTTCGATTTCCTTGCTTTCTATCAACAAATTCTAATATTCAAATTCCAATATATATATATACATTTATAGAGATAGAGAAAGAGGGAGAGAGAGAGAGAGAAAGAAATTGCCAAGATTATTAAACAAATTGGAACATTTGGGTCCAAAAACACTAATTAAAATATTAAAAAGTCATCCAAAAAACCAAACAAAACAAAACAAACCTTACTAATGTGAAATTACAAAAAGGCAAAAAAAACAAAAAAAATGCCTTTACCATTATAAAATATTTTGCTATATTGTAAAATGTCCTTACGTCCGTTCTCTCTCATGCCTTTTCTTTTTTATATCCTTTGATCCCATACATTCGCATAATGAATTTGGACTTTGTTTTGCCTTTAACATGAACGTAGGTTAAAGTAATGCACCATCGAAGAGTTGATTAAAGGACCTCAATTTCTCTCTCTCTCTCTCTCTTCCTCTTTCTCTATCTCTATAAATGTGTATATATATCCATTTTTTTATTTTTGAGCCATCTTTCTCTCTCTTTTTAATTGTCTTTATATTATCTTTTTCTCTTTCTATTCTTAAGTAGTTTCTGCTTTTTTTTTATTTTTTTTTTTAATTTAAAGAGTGATAAAAATGAAAGGAAAAACGAACAACAACATCAACAAAGAATATTCGCTTTGTACATACAATGCCATTGTTTCACTTGCCATGCTATACGTTACGTTACGATACGATACCATACGATACGGTACGATAGTTATGACTGTACAACCAACCAACTTGTAATACGTATTGTATACTTGCATTTATGTTTGTGTGTGTGTGAATGTGTAAATTATATTGTTAGTGTTAGTTTTGGTTCCATTGTAACGAGTAAGCGAACGAGTAGTACGAGTAGTACGAGTAGTACGAGCAATAGTAAAAACCTTTAGAGGCTTGAATTACGACACAATTTAAAATTTATGATCTAACTACTGGAACATGTGAAGTGTGCGTGTGTGTGTGTGTGTGTGAATGTTAAATTTTAATATGTAGTTTCGTTTTTATTTTGCTTGTTTTTCATTTCATTTTCAATAACAACAACAATAATAAGAGTAATATAAATCAGAGTCCACGTTGTGATGAAACTCTATATAATGTATATCATTACAACAAAATGGACTGGGTGGATCTATCAAAAAGATGAAAGACCTGAAAAATGAAAATGATAAAGATAGATTTTTAAAATATCACGAAACTGCTTTTTTTAAGCAAGACTTACCAATCTGACAAGTTAATTAACTCAATTGATGGGAAATTCTTTTTACAATAATGAATTTTCCATATAAAATTTATGTAATGAAATGCAAAAAGTCTGAAACCTTTGTCAATTATTTTAAGATGATGCCTGTGAATGAAAAAATACTTCAAAAAATTACTTTAAACATAACCGATAATTTCTATTTTTATATTAACCATATTGTTACATAATTGTCAAATAATTTTTATAAAGAAAATTAAAACATATTGTATAAAAGTTGCATTCTTTCAGCGTACGAAAAATGTCCTCTTCATTTTTGAATAACGCTCTTTTGGGACTCTAAAAAATGTATTTTATTCAATATATATAAAGAAGTTGGTCAAGGCCAAATCTTAAATACCTTACACCACTTTGCTTAATGTGATTAAAGTCAAATAAGAGAATTACAAGCCAAAAAAAAGAAAAAATTGCAATTTTTAATTTATTTTTAAAGTTTATTATGTGAGAGGTAGTTCGAATAATAGACCGATCTAGACCAAATATAGTACATATATTTTTTATGTCAAAGTACAAAACAATGAAAATTTTTGTAAAAATATATTCAAAATTAAACCTTTTCATACATTGATTTTTTCGAAAACCGCGTTACGTAAACAGGAGTCGTAAAAATATATCGATCTGGACTAAATTTAGTAGACATATTGTTAATGCTAAAATACAACTCAGCGACAGTTTACATTAAAATATATATGTTAAATTGCAATATTTTGTTCATATAATGATTTTTTTAAGAAAGGCGTTCTACAGGACTTGGCTAATTTGAATAATTTTTACCAGGATTCGTCTCTTGGTCAAAACGCACCTATGTATTAAATTTCACTAAAATATCTCAAAAATTGCGTTTTGTAGCCTGATAACGTTACAAATCCCATGGACAGACATCAGACGGATAGGCAGATAGATAGAGAGGTTTAAATCGTATTAGGAAGTGATTCTGAGCCAATCGGTATAATAAAAAAGGAATCTTGCTCAATTTCTTTTCATTGTTACAAACATCTGCACGAATTTGTAATACTCTTTACCACAAGTGGTGTATATTATAAATATTTCAACCTTATAATTAGGTTTTTGAGAGAAAAAGTACTTAGCCAGACTACATAACTTTATCGAATTTTGGATGTAAGAACGGGCATTGCAAGCAAATATAAATCCATTTTGTGAAAATTGGGCTGACATATCGACATATGTATATAAAGAATATGCAGATAAATAAAAAAAAATCACACACTAATTACAGGATTATAAAACTTATGTGATGAAGTGCAGTGAGTGTTTTATATGCATACCCGCCGTGAAGGCTTAACTGTATGGTACACAAACGTACATAATGTTCGCTAGCGTTGGTAGACACGTCACACAGGGTGCATGCTGCCGTCACGACTAGCTCCCAATTTAAAGCCTGCATTGCACCTTATATACATGGCTTAATCTTAAATATAAAGATTCGGAGCCTTCTTATTACGCCTCGGCTTAGATTAGCTTAGCCAAATAAGCCTACCCAGCTAGCCATTTTCTTCGAGAAATGGCACCCTGCACGACAAGCTTATATATGTTTGAACGAGCTACGCCCGTTATATGGGCACCACGGCCCCAACGAAGCCAACCTCAATATCACTACGATGGGCTTTATCAAAACTGATGATCCCGTGGTACCAAATTAACTCTTTGGATCCGATCTCGTGACTCATGGTGCAGCCTGATGGCCTGATGGTGCTTCTCGGGACTGGTTGCCCCCTGTGATAAAGTATTTGAAAATTTCATCATAACGTCTAACAATTTGCAGCAACAATTCCTTGGTGTTTTTTCCTTTTTAAAGCAAAAAGCCTTATACGCCTTAAGAAATTACACGTCTTAACGACATCACACACACAGGAATATAGGGAGACAAGGCATAGCAACGAATGCAGTATATTTATTGCGCAGCAATATATTCTTGATCATGCCATTGCCCTATTACATATAGGAAAATTCTAGGCATTGCTACATTGTTGTTGTAAAAGCTTTTGTTTACACAGCAATATAAAAAATCATGCCACATTACCGTTATGCAAAAGCTTTGCTTGCATAATTATAAATAGCGCGAATCATACAAGCTTCTTCCTTTTTTTCACAGTGGTTGTCAAGAAGAGTGCATTGCGCCATGGGTATAATGCGTTGGGCAAAAGAATTTTTTTTTTAAATATAAACAGAGGCCATCAGCATTAAAAGTAAGTAACATTAGTTTTTGAAATTGGAATAATCAGACGGAATGACTTTAATAAAATGAACGACGAATGTGGATATAGTCTATTGCGTTGCGTTGGACTAGATTCCATAGATTGAGTTCAATATAGGCAAGACTTAGGTAGGATCAACTTTGGATCTTACAGGCATGACTTTTTACAAGCGTGACGAACGGCTTTAGGGAATTCAGGAATGTGTATCCAATCTATAGCGTTGCGTTGGGCTGGACTTCGCAAATTGAATTCAAGGGGTATGCTAGGGTAGAACAGTCTATTGCATTACTTTGGTCGGGTTTCTACTGAAGGAATGGTTGGACGAAACGGACTGTAGACTGTGTACAAGCACACAAGGACATTTAAGTTCGCCACTTTTATGCTGATGGTGTCTACTTATATTATCGCGCAGTAATCGGATAGTAAAGTTTCTTTCTAGTGTTGACCTTTTTTTTAAAGAAGCTTATAAGTCAAACAAGCATTTTTTTAAAAATCCATACATGGTGAAGAAGAAGAAGACGGAGATGAAATAAAACAAGAAGCATAATACAAAGTAGAAAAAGTATTTTTAACTAAACTTTAAAAAAAAATAAGAAAAAATATATTCAGTAGGTGTTTTAGATGTATACCTGCCGTGATGGTTTAACTGCAAAGTACACAACTAGACAACTCTCATGTGGTCCGTCACACTCGGAGCGTATTCATAAACTCCTTAGCTTAATTTTGTTAGCTCTATAAGCCCAACCCAGCTACCCATTTTATTGGGGAAATGGGACCCTACACGACAAGCTTAAATAAGCATCGCCCGCTATATGGGCACCACAAAGCCAATTCAAACATTACCACAATGAGTTTAATCAAAACTGGTGATCCCGTGCTGCCATATTAAATCTTTGGTCCGATCTCATGACGGCTCTTGATGGGCGGTACTATCAACGATCATCTGATGAGCCACTCCGAATTGATCTGGTGCTTCTCGGGGCTGGTTGCCCCGAAATAAGAAGAAACAAAGCAAAACAACCAAAAAGTATTAAATAAATAAATAAACGAAACAATAACAAAAGAAAATGAGGCATTCTTCAGAAAAGTGGCGCATGCATAAGGAAAGTAAAATAAAAAAAACTGTCAGGGTCGACCCTTAATAACCTTTCACTATTTCACTTCTTACGTGAAAAAAACTACACTTTCAATCAATAAAGTTTTAAAAATTTTTAGAAACAATATGAAATTAGTCCAAAAAAGAAAAAGCATTCAACTTTGGCACACAAAATTAATTTAACTAAATGCTATTGAATATTTTCGACGAAAGTTCAGGCTTTTTCCCAAGATACGAAATTTATAACAAAGTCTACACCCTTCAGAAGCAAAAAGCATTATTTGGGGAGTGACCATAAAAATTTTGCAACTTCATCCATTTTAGACAATGTTTATTTTTGTCTCAAAACACGCTTGTCAAACAATTGTCATCGATTTATTCTAAAAGTAGCGAATTATAAAATTAACAAGCCCTCGGAAAGAATCACTGACAATCTTAAACCGCCTAGAGAGTAAGCGAAAACGTTATAGTCTATTGGGGCTTTATATTAAAATCCATATACCACATCACTTTTCTTGAATTATCTCAAGAAAGAGCAAAAAAAGTATTATTTTCGAGGAACTTCTAATATAACAAGAGATTCTAAGCCCGGAATGATTTAGATCAATTTTATTACATATATAAGGTACATTAAATTGTTACTTTATGCTTATTTCGTTTAACAAAATATCCAGAATTGGATTTTGCCACATCAAGGAAACATGGAGAATAGCTACAAATATTCTTTCCATCTAAACATTTTCAATAGAATTAGTTGTGTACTAAATGGCACTAAAATATGTCACAAATTGGCACTTGCTACTTGTTAATAGACCTTAACGGTCCCATTTAAGACGAATTTTCAGTAGAATTAGTTGTATACTAAATTACACTAAAATATATCAAAAATTGGCACTTGCTACTTGATAATAGACTTTAATGGTACCATTTAAAACGAATTTTCAGTAGGATTTGTTGTGTACTAAATTGCACTAAAATATATCAAAAATTGGCACTTGCTACTTGATAATAGACTTTAATGGTCCACATTCAAAACGAATTTTCAGTAGGATTTGTTGTGTACTAAATTGCACTAAAATATTTCAAAAATTGGCACTTGCTACTTGTTAATAGATTTTAATGGTCCCATTTAAGACGAATTTTCAGAAGGATTTGTTGTGTACTAAATTGCACTAAAATATGTCAAAAATTGGCACTTGCTACTTGATAAACGACTTTAATGATCCCATTTAAAACGAATTTTCAGCAGGATTTGTTGTGTACTAAATTGTACTAAAATATGTCAAAAATTGGCACTTGCTACTTGATAGTAGACTTTAGTGGTTCCATTTAAGACGAATTTTCAGTAGGATTTGTTGTGTACAAAATTGCACTAGAATATGTCAAAAATTGGCACTTGCTACTTGATAATAGACTTTAGTGGTCCCATTTAAAGCAAATTTTCAGTAGGATTTGTTGTGTACTAAATTGCATTAGAATATGTCAAAAATTGGCACTTACTACTTGATAATAAATTTTAATGGTCCCATTTAAGACGAATTTTCAGTAGGATTTGTTGTGTACTAAATTGCACTAAAATATGTCAAAAATTGGCACTTGCTACTTGTTAATAGACCTTAACGGACTCATTTAAGACGAATTTTCAGTAGAATTAGTTGCGTACTAAATTGAACTAACAAATGTGAAAAATTGGCACTTGCTACTTGATAATAAACTTTAATGGTCCCATTTAAGACGAATTTTCAGTAGGATTTTTTGTGTACTAAATTGCACTAAAATATATCAAAAATTGGCACTTGCTACTTGATAATAGACTTTAATGGTCCCATTTAAAACGAATATTCAGTAGGATTTGTTGTGTACTAAATTGCACTAAAATATGTCAAAAATTGGCATTTGCTACTTGATAATAGACTTTAATGGTCCCATTTAAGACGAATTTTCAATAGGATTTGTTGTGTACTAAATTGCACTAAAATATGTCAAAAATTGGCATTTGCTACTTGATAATAGACTTTAGTGGTCCCATTTAAGACAAATTTTCAGTAGGATTTGTTGCGTACTAAATTGCACTAAAATATATTAAATTGGCACTTGTTACTTGATAATAGACTTGAATGGTCCCATTTAAAACGAATTTTTAGTGGGATTTCTTGTGTACTAAATTGCACTAAAATATGTCAAAAATTGGCACTTGCTACTTGATAATGGAGTTTATGTTCCCATTTAAGACGAATTTATAGTAGGATTTGTTGTGTACTAAATTGCAGTAAAATATATCAAAAATTCGCACTTGCTACTTGATAATAGACTTTAGTGGTCCCATTTAAGACAAATTTTCAGTAGAATTAGTTGTATACTAAATTGCACTAAAATATGTCAAAAATTGGCTCTTGCTACTTGATAGTAGACTTTAGTGGTCCCATTTAAGACAAATTTTCAGTAGGATTTGTTGTGTACTAAATTGCACTAAAATATGACAAAAATTGGCACTTGGTACTTGATAATAGACTTTAGTGGTCGCATTTAAGACAAATTTTCAGTAGAATTAGTTGTGTACGAAATTGCACTAAAATATGTCAAAAATTGGCACTTGCTACTTGATAATAGACTTTAGTGGTCCCATTTCAGACAAATTTTCAGTAGGATTTGTTGTGTATTAAATTGCACTAAAATATATCAAAAATTGACAATTGCTACTTGATAATAGACTTTAGTGGTCGAATTTAAGACAAATTTTCAGTAGGATTTGTTGTGTACTAAATTGCACTAAAATATATCAAAAATTGGCACTTGCTACTTGATAATAGACTTTAGTGGAATTTAGTCGAATTTAAGACAAATTTTCAGTAGGATTTGTTGTGTACTAAATTGCACTCAAATATATCAAAAATTGGCACTTGCTACTTGATAATTGACTTTAATCGTCCCATTTAAGACAAATTTTGATAAGGATTTGTTGTGTACTAAATTGCACTAAAATATGTAAAAAATTGGCACTTGCTACTTGATAATAGACTTTAGTGGTCCCATTTAGGACAAATTTTCATAAGGATTTGTTGTGTACTAAATTGCACTAAAATATGTCAAAAATTGGCACTTGCTACTTGATAATAGACTTTAGTGGTCCCATTTAAGACAAATTTTGATAAGGCTTTGTTGTGTACTAAATTGCACTAAAATATGTAAAAAATTGGCACTTGCTACTTGATAATAGACTTTAGTGGTCCCATTTAAGGTAAATTTTCATAAGGATTTGTTGTGTACTAAATTGCACTAAAATATGTCAAAAATTGGCACTTGCTACTTGATAATAGATTTTTATGGTCCCATTTAAGACGAATTTTCAGTAGGATTTATTGTGTACTAAATTGCACTAAAATATGTCAAAAATTGGCATTTGCTACTTGATAATAGACTTTAGTGGTCCCATTTAAGTAAAATTTTCAGTAGGATTTGTTGTGTACTAAATTGCACTAAAATATGTCAAAAATTGGCACTTGCTACTTGATAATAGACTTTAATGGTCCCATTAAAACGAATTTATAGTAGGATTTGTTGTGTACTAAATTGCTCTAAAATATGTCAAAAATTGGCACTTGCTACTTGATAATATACTTTAGTGGTCCCATTTAAAACAAATTTTCAGTAGGATTTGTTGTGTACTAAATCGCACTAAAATATATTAAATTGGCACTTGTTACTTGATAATAGACTTGAATGGTCCCATTTAAAACGAATTTTTAGTGGGATTTCTTGTGTACTAAATTGCACTAAAATATGTCAAAAATTGGCACTTGCTACTTGATAATGGAGTTTATGTTCCCATTTAAGACGAATTTATAGTAGGATTTGTTGTGTACTAAATTGCAGTAAAATATATCAAAAATTCGCACTTGCTACTTCATAATAGACTTTATTGATCCCATTTAAGACAAATTTTCAGTAGGATTTGTTGTGTACTAAATTGAACTAAAATATATCAAAAATTGACAATTGCTACTTGATAATAGACTTTAGTGGTCGAATTTAAGACAAATTTTCAGTAGGATTTGTTGTGTACTAAATTGCACTAAAATATATCAAAAATTGGCACTTGCTACTTGATAATAGACTTTAGTGGAATTTAGTCGAATTTAAGACAAATTTTCAGTAGGATTTGTTGTGTACTAAATTGCACTCAAATATATCAAAAATTGGCACTTGCTACTTGATAATTGACTTTAATCGTCCCATTTAAGACAAATTTTGATAAGGATTTGTTGTGTACTAAATTGCACTAAAATATGTAAAAAATTGGCACTTGCTACTTGATAATAGACTTTAGTGGTCCCATTTAAGACAAATTTTGATAAGGCTTTGTTGTGTACTAAATTGCACTAAAATATGTAAAAAATTGGCACTTGCTACTTGATAATAGACTTTAGTGGTCCCATTTAAGGCAAATTTTCATAAGGATTTGTTGTGTACTAAATTGCACTAAAATATGTCAAAAATTGGCACTTGCTACTTGATAATAGATTTTTATGGTCCCATTTAAGACGAATTTTCAGTAGGATTTATTGTGTACTAAATTGCACTAAAATATGTCAAAAATTGGCATTTGCTACTTGATAATAGACTTTAGTGGTCCCATTTAAGTAAAATTTTCAGTAGGATTTGTTGTGTACTAAATTGCACTAAAATATGTCAAAAATTGGCACTTGCTACTTGATAATAGACTTTAATGGTCCCATTAAAACGAATTTATAGTAGGATTTGTTGTGTACTAAATTGCTCTAAAATATGTCAAAAATTGGCACTTGCTACTTGATAATATACTTTAGTGGTCCCATTTAAAACAAATTTTCAGTAGGATTTGTTGTGTACTAAATTGCACTAAAATATGTCAAAAATTGGTACTTGCTACTTGATAATAGACTTTAATGGACCCATTTAAAACGAATTTTTAGTAGGATTTGTTGTGTAATAAATTGCACTAAAATATGTCAAAAATTGGCACTTGCTACTTGATAAAAGACTTTAGTGGTCCCATTTAAAGCAAATTTTCAGTAGGATTTGTTGTGTACTAAATTGCACTAGAATATGTCAAAAATTGGCACTTGCTACTTGTTAATAGATTTTTATGGTCCCATTTAAGACGAATTTTCAGTAGGATTTGTTGTGTACTAAATTGCACTAAAATATGTCAAAAATTGGCACTTGCTACTTGAAAATAGACTTTAATGATCCCATTTAAGACGAATTTTCATTAGGATTTGTTGTGTACTAAATTGCACTAAAATATGTCAAAAATTGGCACTTGCTACTTGATAATAGACTTTAGTGGTCCCATTTAAGACAAATTTTCAGTAGGATTTGTTGTGTACCAAATTGCACCAAAATATATCAAAAATTGGCACTTGCTACTTGATAATAGACTTTAATGGTCCCATTTAAGACGAATTTTCATTAGGATTTGTTGTGTACTAAATTGCACTAACATATGTCAAAAATTGGCACTTGCTACTTGATAATAAATTTTAATGGTCCCATTTAAGACGAATTTTCAGTAGGATTTGTTGTGTACTAAATTGCACTAAAATATGTCAAAAATTGGCACTTGCTACTTGAAAATAGACTTTAATGATCCCATTTAAGACGAATTTTCATTAGGAATTGTTGTGTACTAAATTGCACTAAAATATTTCAAAAATTGGCACTTGCTACTTGATAATAGACTTTAGTGGTCCCATTTAAGACAAATTTTCAGTAGGATTTGTTGTGTACTAAATTTCACTAAAATATATCAAAAATTGGCACTTGCTACTTGATAATAGACTTTAATGGTCCCATTTAAAACGAATTTTTAGTAGGATTTGTTGTGTACTAAATTGCACTAAAATATGTAAAAAATTGGCACTTGCTACTTGATAATAGACTTTAGTGTTCCCATTTAAGACAAATTTTGATAAGGATTTGTTGTGTACTAAATTGCACTAACATATGTCAAAAATTGGCACTTGCTACTTGATAATAATTTTTAATGGTCCCATTTAAGACGAATTTTCAGTAGGATTTGTTGTGTACTAAATTGCACTAAAATATGTCAAAAATTGGTACTTGCTACTTGTTAATAGACTTTAACGGACTCATTTAAGACGAATTTTCAGTAGAATTAGTTGCGTACTAAATTGCACTAACATATGTGAAAAATTGGCACTTGCTACTTGATAATAAACTTTGTTGGTCCCATTTAAGACGAATTTTCAGTAGGATTTGTTGTGTACTAAATTGCACTAAAATATATCAAAAATTGGCACTTGCTACTTGATAATAGACTTTAATGGTCCCATTTAAGACAAATTTTGATAAGGATTTGTTGTGTACCAAATTGCACCAAAATATATCAAAAATTGGCACTTGCTACTTGATAATAGACTTTAATGGTCCCATTTAAGACGAATTTTCATTAGGATTTGTTGTGTACTAAATTGCACTAACAT
The DNA here is from genome assembly GCA_023089585.1 of Melophagus ovinus. NCBI lineage: Eukaryota > Metazoa > Arthropoda > Insecta > Diptera > Hippoboscidae > Melophagus > Melophagus ovinus. Next base: position 46,906 of record JAKKIB010000035.1, read on the forward strand.
ATGTCAAAAATTGGCACTTGCTATTTGATAATAAATTTTAATGGTCCCATTTAAGACGAATTTTCAGTAGGATTTGTTGTGTACTAAATTGCACTAAAATATGTCAAAAATTAGCACTTGCTACTTGAAAATAGACTTTAATGATCCTATTTAAGACGAATTTTCATTAGGATTTGTTGTGTACTAAATTTCACTAAAATATGTCAAAAATTGGCACTTGCTACTTGATAATAGGCTTTAGTGGTCCCATTTAAGACAAATTTTCAGTAGGATTTGTTGTGTACTAAATTGCACTAAAATATGTAAAAAATTGGCACTTGCTACTTGATAATAGACTTTAATGGTCCCATTTAAAACGAATTTTTAGTAGGATTTGTTGTGTACTAAATTGCACTAAAATATGCAAAAAATTGGCACTTGCTACTTGATAATAGGCTTTAGTGGTCCCATTTAAGACAAATTTTCATAAGGATTTGTTGTGTACTAAATTGCACTAAAATATGTCAAAAATTGGCACTTGCTACTTGATAATAGACTTTAGTGGTCCCATTTAAGACAAATTTTGATAAGGATTTGTTGTGTACTAAATTGCACTAACATATGTCAAAAATTGGCACTTGCTACTTGATAATAATTTTTAATGGTCCCATTTAAGACGAATTTTAATTAGGATTTGTTGTGTACTAAATTGCACTAAAATATGTCAAAAATTGGCACTTGCTTCTTGATAATAGACTTTAGTGGTCCCATTTAAGACAAATTTTCAGTAGGATTTGTTGTGTACTAAATTGCACTAAAATATGTCAAAAATTGGCACTTGCTACTTGATAACAGACTTTAATGGTCCCATTTAGGACAAATTTTCAGTACGATTTGTTGCGTACTAAATTGCACTAAAATATATCACAAATTGGCACTTGCTACTTGATAATAGACTTTAATGGTCCCATTTAAAACGAATTTATAATAGGATTTGTTGTGTACTAAATTGCATTAAAATATGTCAAAAATTGGCACTTGCTACTTGATAATATACTTTAGTGGTCCCATTTAAGACAAATTTTCAGTAGGATTTGTTGTGTAGTAAATTGCACTAAAATATGTCAAAAATTGGCACTTGCTACTTGATAATAAACTTTAATGGTCCATTTAAGACGAATTTTCAGTAGGATTTGTTGTGTACTAAATTGCACTAACATATGTCAAAAATTGGCACTTGCTACTTGATAATAGACTTTAATGGTCCCATTTAAGACGAATTTTCAGTAGGATTTGTTGTGTACTAAATTGCACTAACATATGGCAAAAATTGGCACTTGCTACTTGATAATAAATTTTAATGGTCCCATTTAAGACGAATTTTCAGTAGGATTTGTTGTGTACTAAATTGCACTAAAATATATCAAAAATTGGCAGTTGCTACTTGATAATAGACTTTAGTGGTCCCATTTAAAGCAAATTTTCAGTAGGATTTGTTGTGTACTAAATTGCACTAAAATATGTCAAAAATTGGCACTTGCTACTTGTTAATAGATTTTAATGGTCCCATTTAAGGCGAATTTATAGTAGGATTTGTTGTGTACTAAATTGCACTAAAATATGTCAAAAATTGGCACTTGTTACTTGAAAATAGACTTTAATTATCCCATTTAAAACGAATTTTTAGTAGGATTTGTTGTGTACTAAATTGCACTAAAATATGTCAAAAATTGGCACTTGCTACTTGTTAATAGATTTTAATGGTCCCATTTAAAACGAATTTTCAGTAGGATTAGTTGTGTAATAAACTGCACTAAAATATGTCAAAAATTGGCACTTGCTACTTGATAAAAGGCTTTAGTGGTCCCATTTAAGACAAATTTTCAGTAGGATTTGTTTTGTACTAAATTGCTCTAAAATATGTCAAAAATTGGCACTTGCTACTTGATAATAGACTTTAGTGGTCCCATTTAAGACAAATTTTCAGTAGGATTTGTAGTGTACTAAATTGCACTAAAATATGTCAAAAATTGGCACCTGCTACTTGATAATAGACTTTAGTGGTCCCATTTAAGACAAATTTTCAGTAAGATTTGTTGTGCACTATATTGCACTAAAATATATCAAAAATTGGCACTTGCTATTTGATAATAGACTTTAATGGTCCCATTTAAGACGAATTTTTATTAGGATTTGTTGTGTACTAAATTGCACTAAAATATGTCAAAAATTGGCACTTGCTACTTGGTAATAGACTTTAGTGGTCCCATTTAAGACAAATTTTCATAAGGATTTGTTGTGTACTAAATTGCACTAAAATATATCAAAAATTGGCAATTGCTACTTGATAATAGACTTTAGTGGTCCCATTTAAGACAAATTTTCAGTAGAATTAGTTGTGTACTAAATTGCACTAAAATATGTCAAAAATTGGCACTTGCTACTTGATAATAGACTTTAATGATCCCATTTAAGACGAATTTTCATTAGGATTTGTTGTGTACTAAATTGCTCTAAAATATGTCAAAAATTGGCACTTGCTACTTGATAATAGACTTTAGTGGTCCCATTTAAGACAAATTTTCAGTAGGATTTGTAGTGTACTAAATTGCACTAAAATATGTCAAAAATTGGCACTTGCTACTTGATAATAGGCTTTAATGGTCCCATTTAAAACAAATTTTCATAAGGATTTGTTGTGTACTAAATTGCACTAAAATATGTCAAAAATTGGCACTTGCTACTTGAAAATAGACTTTAATGATCCTATTTAAGACGAATTTTCATTAGGATTTGTTGTGTACTAAATTGCACTAAAATATGTCAAAAATTGGCACTTGCTACTTGATAATAGACTTTAGTGGTCCCATTTAAGACAAATTTTCAGTAGGATTTGTTGTGTACTAAATTGTCAAAAATTGGCACTTGCTACTTGATAATAGACTTTAGTGGTCCCATTTAAGACAAATTTTCATAAGGATTTGTTGTGTACTAAATTGCACTAAAATATGTCAAAAATTGGCACTTGCTACTTGATAATAGACTTTAGTGGTCCCATTTAAGACAAATTTTCAGTAGAATTAGTTGTGTACTAAATTGCACTAAAATATGTCAAAAATTGGCACTTGCTACTTGATAATAGACTTTAGTGGTCCCATTTAAGACAAATTTTCATAAGGATTTGTTGTGTACTAAATTGCACTAAAATATGTAAAAAATTGGCACTTGCTACTTGATAATAGACTTTAGTGGTCCCATTTAAGACAGATTTTCATAAGGATTTGTTGTGTACTAAATTGCACTAAAACATGTCAAAAATTGGCACTTGCTACTTGTTAATAGATTTTAACGGACTCATTTAAGACAAATTTTCAGTAGGATTTGTTGTGTACTAAATTGCACTAAAATATGACAAAAATTGGCACTTGCTACTTGATAATAGACTTTAGTGGTCCCATTTAAGACAAATTTTCAGTAGAATTAGTTGTGTACTAAATTGCACTAAAATATGTCAAAAATTGGCACTTGCTACTTGATAATAGACTTTAGTGGTCCCATTTCAGACAAATTTTCAGTAGGATTTGTTGTGTACTAAATTGCACTAAAATATGTCAAATATTGGCACTTGCTACTTGATAATAGACTTTAGTGGTCCCATTTAAGACAAATTTTCAGTAGGATTTGTTGTGTACTAAAGTGCACTAAAATATGTCAAAAATTGGCACTTGCTACTTGATAATAGACTTTAGTGGTCCCATTTAAGACAAATTTTCATAAGGATTTGTTGTGTACTAAATTGCTCTAAAATATGTCAAAAATTGGCACTTGCTACTTGATAATAGACTTTAGTGGTCCCATTTAAGACAAATTTTCAGTAGAATTAGTTGTGTACGAAATTGCACTAAAATATGTCAAAAATTGGCACTTGCTACTTGATAATAGACTTTAGTGGTCCCATTTAAAACGAATTTTCAGTAGGATTAGTTGTGTAATAAACTGCACTAAAATATGTCAAAAATTGGCACTTGCTACTTGATAAAAGACTTTAGTGGTCCCATTTAAGACAAATTTTCAGTAGGATTTGGTGTGTACTAAATTGCACTAACATATGTCAAAAATTGGCACTTGCTACTTGATAATAAACTTTAATGGTCCTATTTAAAACGAATTTTCAGTAGGATTTGTTGTGTACTAAATTGCACTAAAATATGACAAAAATTGGCACTTGCTACTTGATAATAGACTTTAGTGGTCCCATTTAAGACAAATTTTCAGTAGAATTAGTTGTGTACGAAATTGCACTAAAATATGTCAAAAATTGGCACTTGCTACTTGATAATAGACTTTAGTGGTCCCATTTAAGACAAATTTTCAGTAGGATTTGTTGTGCACTATATTGCACTAAAATATATCAAAAATTGGCACTTGCTACTTGGTAATAGACTTTAATGGTCCCATTTAAGACGAATTTTTATTAGGATTTGTTGTGTACTAAATTGCACTAAAATATGTCAAAAGTTGGCACTTGCTACTTGGTAATAGACTTTAGTGGTCCCATTTAAGACAAATTTTCATAGGGATTTGTTGTGTACTAAATTGTACTAAAATATATCAAAAATTGGCACTTGCTATCTGATAATAGACTTTAGTGGTCCCATTTAAGACAAATTTTCAGTAGAATTAGTTGTATACTAAATTGCACTAAAATATGTCAAAAATTGGCTCTTGCTACTTGATAGTAGACTTTAGTGGTCCCATTTAAGACAAATTTTCAGTAGGATTTGTTGTGTACTAAATTGCACTAAAATATGACAAAAATTGGCACTTGGTACTTGATAATAGACTTTAGTGGTCGCATTTAAGACAAATTTTCAGTAGAATTAGTTGTGTACGAAATTGCACTAAAATATGTCAAAAATTGGCACTTGCTACTTGATAATAGACTTTAGTGGTCCCATTTCAGACAAATTTTCAGTAGGATTTGTTGTGTATTAAATTGCACTAAAATATGTCAAATATTGGCACTTGCTACTTGATAATAGACTTTAGTGGTCCCATTTAAGACAAATTTTCATAAGGATTTGTTGTGTACTAAATTGCACTAAAATATGTCAAAAATTGGCACTTGCTACTTGATAATAGACTTTAGTGGTCCCATTTAAGACAAATTTTCATAAGGATTTGTTGTGTACTAAATTGCACTAAAATATGTCAAAAATTGGCACTTGCTACTTGATAATAGACTTTAGTGGTCCCATTTAAGACAAGTTTTCAGTAGGATTTGTTGTGTACTAAATTGCACTAAAATATGTCAAAAATTGGCACTTGCTACTTGATAATAGACTTTAGTGGTCCCATTTAAGACAAATTTTCATAAGGATTTGTTGTGTACTAAATTGCACTAAAATATGTAAGAAATTGGCACTTGCTACTTGATAATAGACTTTAGAGGTCCCATTTAAGACAAATTTTCATAAGGATTTGTTGTGCACTAAATTCCACTAAAATATATCAAAAATTGGCACTTGCTACTTGATAATAGACTTTAATGGTCCCATTTAAGACAAATTCTCATAAGGATTTGTTGTGTACTAAATTGCCCTAAAATATGTCAAAAATTGGCACTTGCTACTTGACAGTAGACTTTAGTGGTCCCATTTAAGACAAATTTTCAGTAGGATTTGTTGTGTACTAAATTGCACTAAAATATGACAAAAATTGGCACTTGCTACTTGATAATAGACTTTAGTGGTCCCATTTAAGACAAATTTTCAGTAGAATTAGTTGTGTACGAAATTGCACTAAAATATGTCAAAAATTGGCACTTGCTACTTGATAATAGACTTTAGTGGTCCCATTTCAGACAAATTTTCAGTAGGATTTGTTGTGTACTGAATTGCACTAAAATATGTCAAAAATTGGCACTTGCTACTTGATAATAGACTTTAATGGTCCCATTTAAAACGAATTTTTAGTAGGATTTGTTGTGTACTAAATTGCACTAAAATATGTCAAAAATTGGCACTTGCTACTTGATAATAGACTTTAGTGGTCCCATTTCAGACAAATTTTCAGTAGGATTTGTTGTGTATTAAATTGCACTAAAATATGTCAAATATTGGCACTTGCTACTTGATAATAGACTTTAGTGGTCCCATTTAAGACAAATTTTCATAAGGATTTGTTGTGTACTAAATTGCACTAAAATATGTCAAATATTGGCACTTGCTACTTGATAATAGACTTTAGTGGTTCCACTTAAGACGAATTTATAGTAGGATTTGTTGTGTACTAAATTGCACTAAAATATGTCAAAAATTGGCACTTGCTACTTGATAATAGACTTTAGTGGTCCCATTTAAGACAAATTTTCATAAGGATTTGTTGTGTACTAAATTGCACTAAAATATGTCAAAAATTGGCACTTGCTACTTGATAATAGGCTTTAGTGGTCCCATTTGAGACAAATTTTCAGTAGGATTTGTTGTGTACTAAAGTGCACTAAAATATGTCAAAAATTGGCACTTGCTACTTGATAATAGACTTTAGTGGTCCCATTTAAGACAAATTTTCATAAGGATTTGTTGTGTACTAAATTGCTCTAAAATATGTCAAAAATTGGCACTTGCTACTTGATAATAGACTTTAGTGGTCCCATTTAAGACAAATTTTCAGTAGAATTAGTTGCTACTTAATAATAGACTTTAGTGGTCCCATTTAAAACGAATTTTCAGTAGGATTAGTTGTGTAATAAACTGCACTAAAATATGTCAAAAATTGGCACTTGCTACTTGATAAAAGACTTTAGTGGTCCCATTTAAGACAAATTTTCAGTAGGATTTGGTGTGTACTAAATTGCACTAAAATATGTCAAAAATTGGCATTTGCTACTTGATAATAGACTTTAGTGGTCGAATTTAAGACAAATTTTCAGTAGGATTTGTTGTGTACTAAATTGCACTAAGATATGTCAAAAATTGGCACTTGCTACTTGATAATAAACTTTAATGGTCCTATTTAAAACGAATTTTCAGTAGGATTTGTTGTGCACTATATTGCACTAAAATATATCAAAAATTGGCACTTGCTACTTGGTAATAGACTTTAATGGTCCCATTTAAGACGAATTTTTATTAGGATTTGTTGTGTACTAAATTGCACTAAACTATGTCAAAAGTTGGCACTTGCTACTTGGTAATAGACTTTAGTGGTCCCATTTAAGATAAATTTTCATAAGTATTTGTTGTGTACTAAATTGTACTAAAATATATCAAAAATTGGCACTTGCTACTTGATAATAGACTTTAGTGGTCCCATTTAAGACAAATTTTCAGTAGAATTAGTTGTATACTAAATTGCACTAAAATATGTCAAAAATTGGCTCTTGCTACTTGATAGTAGACTTTAGTGGTCCCATTTAAGACAAATTTTCAGTAGGATTTGTTGTGTACTAAATTGCACTAAAATATGACAAAAATTGGCACTTGGTACTTGATAATAGACTTTAGTGGTCGCATTTAAGACAAATTTTCAGTAGAATTAGTTGTGTACGAAATTGCACTAAAATATGTCAAAAATTGGCACTTGCTACTTGATAATAGACTTTATTGGTCCCATTTCAGACAAATTTTCAGTAGGATTTGTTGTGTATTAAATTGCACTAAAATATGTCAAATATTGGCACTTGCTACTTGATAATAGACTTTAGTGGTCCCATTTAAGACAAATTTTCATAAGGATTTGTTGTGTACTAAATTGCACTAAAATATGTCAAAAATTGGCACTTGCTACTTGATAATAGACTTTAGTGGTCCCATTTAAGACAAATTTTCATAAGGATTTGTTGTGTACTAAATTGCACTAAAATATGTCAAAAATTGGCACTTGCTACTTGATAATAGACTTTAGTGGTCCCATTTAAGACAAGTTTTCAGTAGGATTTGTTGTGTACTAAATTGCACTAAAATATGTCAAAAATTGGCACTTGCTACTTGATAATAGACTTTAGTGGTCCCATTTAAGACAAATTTTCATAAGGATTTGTTGTGTACTAAATTGCACTAAAATATGTAAGAAATTGGCACTTGCTACTTGATAATAGACTTTAGAGGTCCCATTTAAGACAAATTTTCATAAGGATTTGTTGTGCACTAAATTCCACTAAAATATATCAAAAATTGGCACTTGCTACTTGATAATAGACTTTAATGGTCCCATATAAGACAAATTTTCATAAGGATTTGTTGTGTACTAAATTGCCCTAAAATATGTCAAAAATTGGCACTTGCTACTTGACAGTAGACTTTAGTGGTCCCATTTAAGACAAATTTTCAGTAGGATTTGTTGTGTACTAAATTGCACTAAAATATGACAAAAATTGGCACTTGCTACTTGATAATAGACTTTAGTGGTCCCATTTAAGACAAATTTTCAGTAGAATTAGTTGTGTACGAAATTGCACTAAAATATGTCAAAAATTGGCACTTGCTACTTGATAATAGACTTTAGTGGTCCCATTTCAGACAAATTTTCAGTAGGATTTGTTGTGTACTGAATTGCACTAAAATATGTCAAAAATTGGCACTTGCTACTTGATAATAGACTTTAGTGGTCCAATTTAAGACAAATTTTCATAAGGATTTGTTGTGTACTAAATTGCACTAAAATATGTCAAAAATTGGCACTTGCTACTTGGTAATAGACTTTAGTGGTCCCATTTAAGACAAATTTTCATAAGGATTTGTTGTGTACTAAATTGCACTAAAATATGTCAAAAATTGGCACTTGCTACTTGATAATAGACTTTAGTGGTCCCATTTAAGACAAATTTTCAGTGGGATTTGTTGTGTACTAAATTGCACTAAAATATGTCAAAAATTGGCACTTGCTACTTGATAATAGACTTTAGTGGTCCCATTTAAGACAAATTTTCATAAGGATTTGTTGTGTACTAAATTGCACTAAAATATGTCAAAAATTGGCACTTGCTACTTGATAATAGACTTTAGTGGTCCCATTTAAGACAAATTTTCAGTAGAATTAATTGTGTACTAAATTGCACTAAAATATGTCACAAATTGGCACTTGCTACTTAATAATAGACTTTAGTGGTCCCATTTAAGACAAATTTTCAGTAGAATTAGTTGTGTACTAAATTGCACTAAAATATGTAAAAAATTGGCACTTGCTACTTGATAATAGACTTTAGTGGTCCCATTTAAGACAAATTTTCATAAGGATTTGTTGTGTACTAAATTGCACTAAAATATGTCAAAAATTGGCACTTGCTACTTGATAATAGACTTTAGTGGTCCCATTTAAGACAAATTTTCATAAGGATTTGTTGTGTACTAAATTGCACTAAAATATGTCAAAAATTGGCACTTGCTACTTGATAATAGACTTTAGTGGTCCCATTTCAGACAAATTTTCAGTAGGATTTGTTGTGTACTAAATTGCACTAAAATATGTCAAAAATTGGCACTTGCTACTTGATAATAGACTTTAGTGGTCCCATTTAAGGCAAATTTTCATAAGGATTTGTTGTATACTAAATTGCACCAAAATATGTCAAAAATTGGCACTTGCTACTTGATAATAGACTTTAGTGGTCCCATTTAAGACAAATTTTCAGTAGAATTAGTTGTGTACTAAATTGCACTAAAATATGTCAAAAATTGGCACTTGCTACTTGATAATAGACTTTAGTGGTCCCATTTCAGACAAATTTTCAGTAGAATTTGTTGTGTACTAAATTGCACTAAAATATGTCAAAAATTGGCACTTGCTACTTGATAATAGACTTTAGTGGTCCCATTTAAGACAAATTTTCAGTAGGATTTGTTGTGTACTAAATTGCACTAAAATATGACAAAAATTGGCACTTGCTACTTGATAATAGACTTTAGTGGTCCCATTTAAGACAAATTTTCAGTAGAATTGTTGTGTACTAAATTGCACTAAAATATGTCAAAAATTGGCACTTGCTACTTGTTAATAGACTTTAGTGGTCCCATTTAAGACAAATTTTCAGTAGGATTTGTTGTGTACTAAATTGCACTAAAATATGTCAAATATTGGCACTTGCTACTTGATAATAGACTTTAGTGGTCCCACTTAAGACAAATTTTCATAAGGATTTGTTGTGTACTAAATTGCACTAAAATATATCAGAAATTGGCACTTGCTACTTGATAATAGACTTTAGTGGTCCCATTTAAGACAAATTTTCATAAGGATTTGTTGTGTACTAAATTGCACTAAAATATGTCAAAAATTGGCACTTGCTACTTGATAATAGTGGTCCCATTTAAGACAAATTTTCAGTAGGATTTGTTGTGTACTAAATTGCACTAAAATATGTCAAAAATTGGCACTTGCTACTTGATAATAGACTTTAGTGGTCCCATTTAAGACAAATTTTCATAAGGATTTGTTGTGGACTAAATTGCACTAAAATATGTCAAAAATTGGCACTTGCTACTTGATAATAGACTTTAGTGGTCCCATTTAAGACAAATTTTCAGTAGAATTAATTGTGTACTAAATTGCACTAAAATATGTCAAAAATTGGCACTTGCTACTTGATAATAGACTTTAGTGGTCCCATCTAAGACAAATTTTCATAAGGATTTGTTGTGTACTAAATTGCTCTAAAATATATCAAAAATTTGCACTTGCTACTTGATAATAGACTTTAGTGGTCCCATTTAAGACGAATTTTCAGTAGAATTTGTTGTGTACTAAATTGCACTAAAATATATCAAAAATTGGCAGTTGCTACTTGATAATAGACTTTAGTGGTCCCATTTCAGACAAATTTTCAGTAGGATTTGTTGTGTACTAAATTGCACTAAAATATGTCAAAAATTGGCACTTGCTACTTGATAATAGACTTTAGTGGTCCCATTTAAGACGAATTTATAGTAGGATTTGTTGTGTACTAAATTGCACTAAAATATGCCAAAAATTGGCACTTGCTACTTGATAATAGACTTTAATTATCCCATTTAAAACGAATTTTTAGTAGGATTTGTTGTGTACTAAATTGCACGAAAATATGTCAAAAATTGGCACTTGCTACTTGTTAATAGAATTTAATGGTCCTATTTAAAACGAATTTTCAGTAGGATTTGTTTTGTACTAAATTGGAATAAAATATGTCAAAAATTGGCACTTGCTACTTGATAATAGACTTTAATGGTCCCATTTAAGACGAATTTTCATAGGAATTGTTGTGTACTAAATTGCACTATAATATGTCAAAAATTGGCACTTGCTACTTGATAATAGACTTTAGTGGTCCCATTTAAGACAAATTTTCAGTAGGATTTGTTGTGTACTAAATTGCACTAAAATATATCAAAAATTGGCACTTGCTACTTGATAATAGACTTTAATGGTCCCATTTAAGAAGAATTTTTATTAGGATTTGTTGTGTACTAAATTGCACTAAAATATGTCAAAAATTGGCACTTGCTACTTGGTAATAGACTTTAGTGGTCCCATTTAAGACAAATTTTCATAGGATTTGTTGTGTACTAAATTGCACTAAAATATATCAAAATTGGCACTTGCTACTTGATAATAGACTTTAGTGGTCCCATTTAAGACAAATTTTCAGTAGGATTTGTTGTGTACTAAATTGCACTAAAATATGTCAAAAATTGGCACTTGCTACTTGATAATAGACTTTAGTGGTCCCATTTAAGACAAATTTTCAGTAGGATTTGTTGTGTACTAAATTGCACTAAAATATGTCAAAAATTGGCACTTGCTACTTGATAATAGACTTTAGTGGTCCCATTTAAGACAAATTTTCAGTAGAATTAGTTGTGTACGAAATTGCACTAAAAAAATTGGCACTTGCTACTTGATAATAGACTTTAGTGGTCCCATTTAAGACAAATTTTCAGTAGGATTTGTTGTGTACTAAATTGCACTAAAATATGTCAAATATTGGCACTTGCTACTTGTAATAGACTTTAGTGGTCCCATTTAAGACAAATTTTCATAAGGATTTGTTGTGTACTAAATTGCACTAAAATATGTCAAAAATTGGCACTTGCTACTTGATAATAGACTTTAGTGGTCCCATTTAAGACAAATTTTCATAAGGATTTGTTGTGTACTAAATTGCACTAAAATATGTCAAAAATTTGCTACTTGCTACTTGATAATAGTGGTCCCATTTAAGACAAATTTTCAGTAGGATTTGTTGTGTACTAAATTGCACTAAAATATGTCAAAAATTGGCACTTGCTACTTGATAATAGACTTTAGTGGTCCCATTTAAGACAAATTTTCATAAGGATTTGTTGTGTACTAAATTGCACTAAAATATGTCAAAAATTGGCACTTGCTACTTGATAATAGACTTTAGTGGTCCCATTTAAGACAAATTTTCAGTAGGATTTGTTGTGTACTAAATTGCACTAAAATATGTCAAAAATTGGCACTTGCTACTTGATAATAGACTTTAGTGGTCCCATTTAAGACAAATTTTCATAAGGTTTGTTGTGTACTAAATTGCACTAAAATATATCAAAAATTGGCACTTGCTACTTGATAATAGACTTTAGTGGTCCCATTTAAGACAAATTTTCATAAGGATTGGTTGTGTACTAAATTGCACTAAAATATGTCAAAAATTGGCACTTGTTACTTGATAATAGACTTTAGTGGTCCCATTTAAGACGAATTTATAGTAGGATTTGTTGTGTACTAAATTGCACTAAAATATGCCAAAAATTGGCACTTGCTACTTGAAAATAGACTTTAATTATCCCATTTAAAACGAATTTTTAGTAGGATTTGTTGTGTACTAAATTGCACGAAAATATGTCAAAAATTGGCACTTGCTACTTGTTAATAGAATTTAATGGTCCCATTTAAAACGAATTTTCAATAGGATTAGTTGTGTAATAAACTGCACTAAAATATGCCAAAATTGGCACTTGCTACTTGATAAAAGACTTTAGTGGTCCCATTTAAGACAAATTTTCAGTAGGATTTGTTGTGTACTAAATTGCACTAAAATATGTCAAAAATTGGCATTTGCTACTTGATAATAGACTTTAGTGGTCGAATTTAAGACAAATTTTCAGTAGGATTTGTTGTGTACTAAATTGCACTAACATATGTCAAAAATTGGCACTTGCTACTTGATAATAAACTTTAATGGTCCTATTTAAAACGAATTTTCAGTAGGATTTGTTTTGTACTAAATTGGAATAAAATATGTCAAAAATTGGCACTTGCTACTTGATAATAGACTTTAATGGTCCTATTTAAGACGAATTTTCATTAGGAATTGTTGTGTACTAAATTGCACTATAATTTGTCAAAAATTGGCACTTGCTACTTGATAATAGACTTTAGTGGTCCCATTTAAGACAAATTTTCAGTAGGATTTGTTGCGCACTATATTGCACTAAAATATATCAAAAATTGGCACTTGCTACTTGATAATAGACTTTAATGGTCCCATTTAAGAAGAATTTTTATTAGGATTTGTTGTGTACTAAATTGCACTAAAATATGTCAAAAGTTGGCACTTGCTACTTGGTAATAGACTTTAGTGGTCCCATTTAAGACAAATTTTCATAAGGATTTGTTGTGTACTAAATTGCACTAAAATATATCAAAAATTGGCACTTGCTACTTGATAATAGACTTTAGTGGTCCCATTTAAGACAAATTTTCAGTAGAATTAGTTGTGTACTAAATTGCACTAAAATATGTCAAAAATTGGCACTTGCTACTTGCTAGTAGACTTTAGTGGTCCCATTTAAGACAAATTTTCAGTAGGATTTGTTGTGTACTAAATTGCACTAAAATATGACAAAAATTGGCACTTGCTACTTGATAATAGACTTTAGTGGTCCCATTTAAGACAAATTTTCAGTAGAATTAGTTGTGTACGAAATTGCACTAAAATATGTCAAAAATTGGCACTTGCTACTTGATAATAGACTTTAGTGGTCCCATTTCAGACAAATTTTCAGTAGGATTTGTTGTGTACTAAATTGCACTAAAATATGTCAAATATTAGCACTTGCTACTTGGTAATAGACTTTAGTGGTCCCATTTAAGACAAATTTTCATAAGGATTTGTTGTGTACTAAATTGCACTAAAATATGTCAAAAATTGGCACTTGCTACTTGATAATAGACTTTAGTGGTCCCATTTAAGACAAATTTTCATAAGGATTTGTTGTGTACTAAATTGCACTAAAATATGTCAAAAATTGGCACTTGCTACTTGATAATAGTGGTCCCATTTAAGACAAATTTTCAGTAGGATTTGTTGTGTACTAAATTGCACTAAAATATGTAAAAATGGCACTTGCTACTTGATAATAGACTTTAGTGGTCCCATTTAAGACAAATTTTCATAAGGATTTGTTGTGTACTAAATTGCACTAAAATATGTCAAAAATTGGCACTTGCTACTTGATAATAGACTTTAGTGGTCCCATTTAAGACAAATTTTCAGTAGGATTTGTTGTGTACTAAATTGCACTAAAATATGTCAAAAATTGGCACTTGCTACTTGATAATAGACTTTAGTGGTCCCATCTAAGACAAATTTTCATAAGGATTTGTTGTGTACTAAATTGCACTAAAATATATCAAAAATTGGCACTTGCTACTTGATAATAGACTTTAGTGGTCCCATTTAAGACAAATTTTCAGTAGGATTTGTTGTGTACTAAATTGCACTAAAATATGTCAAAAATTGGCACTTGTTACTTGATAATAGACTTTAATGGTCCCATTTAAGACAAATTTTCATAAGGATTTGCTGTGTACTAAATTGCCCTAAAATATGTCAAAAATTGGCACTTGCTACTTGATAATAGACTTTAGTGGTCCCATTTAAGACAAATTTTCAGTAGAATTTGTTGTGTACTAAATTGCACTAAAATATATCAAAAATTGGCACTTGCTACTTGATAATAGACTTTAGTGGTCCCATTTAAGACAAATTTTGATAAGGATTTGTTGTGTACTAAATTGCACTAAAATATGTAAAAAATTGGCACTTGCTACTTGATAATAGACTTTAGTGGTCCCATTTAAGACAAATTTTTAGTAAGGATTTGTTGTGTACTAAATTGCACTAAAATATGTAAAAAATTGGCACTTGCTACTTGATAATAGACTTTAGTGGTCCCATTTAAGACAAATTTTCATAAGGATTTGTTGTGTACTAAATTGCACTAAAATATGTCAAAAATTGGCACTTGCTACTTGATAATAGACTTTAGTGGTCCCATTTAAGACAAATTTTCAGTAGGATTTGTTGTGTACTAAATTGCACTAAAATATGTCAAAAATTGGCACTTGCTACTTGATAATAGACTTTAGTGGTCCATTTAAGACAAATTTTCATAAGGATTTGTTGTGTACTAAATTGCACTAAAATATGTAAAAATTGGCACTTGCTACTTGATAATAGACTTTAGTGGTCCCATTTAAGACAAATTTTCATAAGGATTTGTTGTGCACTAAATTGCACTAAAATATATCAAAAATTGGCACTTGCTACTTGATAATAGACTTTAATGGTCCCATTTAAGACAAATTTTCATAAGGATTTGTTGTGTACTAAATTGCACTAAAATATGTCAAAAATTGGCACTTGCTACTTGATAATAGACTTTAGTGGTCCCATTTAAGACAAATTTTCAGTAGGATTTGTTGTGTACTAAATTGCACTAAAATATGACAAAAATTGGCACTTGCTACTTGATAATAGACTTTAGTGGTCCCATTTAAGACAATTTTCAGTAGAATTTGTTGTGTACGAAATTGCACTAAAATATGTCAAAAATTGGCACTTGCTACTTGATAATAGACTTTAGTGGTCCCATTTCAGACAAATTTTCAGTAGGATTTGTTGTGTACTGAATTGCACTAAAATATGTCAAAAATTGGCACTTGCTACTTGATAATAGACTTTAATGGTCCCATTTAAAACGAATTTTCAGTAGGATTAGTTGTGTAATAAACTGCACTAAAATATGTCAAAAATTGGCACTTGCTACTTGATAATAGACTTTAGTGGTCCCATTTAAGACAAATTTTCAGTAGGATTTGTTGTGTACTAAATTGCACTAAAATATGTCAAAAATTGGCATTTGCTACTTGATAATAGACTTTAGTGGTCGAATTTAAGACAAATTTTCAGTAGGATTTGTTGTGTACTAAATTGCACTAAAATATGTCAAAAATTGGCACTTGCTACTTGATAATAGACTTTAGTGGTCCTATTTAAACGAATTTTCAGTAGGATTTGTTGTTTTGTACTAAATTGCAATAAAATATGTCAAAAATTGGCACTTGCTACTTGATAATAGACTTTAGTGGTCCCATTTAAGACAAATTTTCATAGGAATTGTTGTGTACTAAATTGCACTAAAATATGTCAAAAATTGGCACTTGCTACTTGATAATAGACTTTAGTGGTCCCATTTAAGACAAATTTTCAGTAGGATTTGTTGTGTACTAAATTGCACTAAAATATATCAAAAATTGGCACTTGCTACTTGATAATAGACTTTAGTGGTCCCATTTAAGAAGAATTTTTATTAGGATTTGTTGTGTACTAAATTGCACTAAAATATGTCAAAAATTGGCACTTGCTACTTGATAATAGACTTTAGTGGTCCCATTTAGACAAATTTTCATAAGGATTTGTTGTGTACTAAATTGCACTAAAATATATCAAAAATTGGCACTTGCTACTTGATAATAGACTTTAGTGGTCCCATTTAAGACAAATTTTCAGTAGAATTGTTGTGTACTAAATTGCACTAAAATATGTCAAAATTGGCACTTGCTACTTGATAATAGACTTTAGTGGTCCCATTTAAGACAAATTTTCAGTAGGATTTGTTGTGTACTAAATTGCACTAAAATATGTCAAAAATTGGCACTTGCTACTTGATAATAGACTTTAGTGGTCCCATTTAAGACAAATTTTCAGTAGGATTAGTTGTGTACTAAATTGCACTAAAATATGTCAAAAATTGGCACTTGCTACTTGATAATAGACTTTAGTGGTCCCATTTAAGACAAATTTTCAGTAGGATTTGTTGTGTACTAAATTGCACTAAAATATGTCAAAAATTGGCACTTGCTACTTGATAATAGACTTTAGTGGTCCCATTTAAGACAAATTTTCATAAGGATTTGTTGTGTACTAAATTGCACTAAAATATGTCAAAAATTGGCACTTGCTACTTGATAATAGACTTTAGTGGTCCCATTTAAGACAAATTTTCATAAGGATTTGTTGTGTACTAAATTGCACTAAAATATGTCAAAAATTGGCACTTGCTACTTGATAATAGTGGTCCCATTTAAGACAAATTTTCAGTAGGATTTGTTGTGTACTAAATTGCACTAAAATATGTCAAAAATGGCACTTGCTACTTGATAATAGACTTTAGTGGTCCCATTTAAGACAAATTTTCATAAGGATTTGTTGTGTACTAAATTGCACTAAAATATGTCAAAAATTGGCACTTGCTACTTGATAATAGACTTTAGTGGTCCCATTTAAGACAAATTTTCAGTAGGATTTGTTGTGTACTAAATTGCACTAAAATATGTCAAAAATTGGCACTTGCTACTTGATAATAGACTTTAGTGGTCCCATTTAAGACAAATTTTCATAAGGATTTGTTGTGTACTAAATTGCACTAAAATATATCAAAAATTGGCACTTGCTACTTGATAATAGACTTTAGTGGTCCCATTTAAGACAAATTTTCAGTAGGATTTGTTGTGTACTAAATTGCACTAAAATATGTCAAAAATTGGCACTTGCTACTTGATAATAGACTTTAGTGGTCCCATTTAAGACAAATTTTCATAAGGATTTGTTGTGTACTAAATTGCACTAAAATATGTCAAAAATTGGCACTTGCTACTTGATAATAGACTTTAGTGGTCCCATTTAAGACAAATTTTCAGTAGAATTAGTTGTGTACTAAATTGCACTAAAATATATCAAAAATTGGCACTTGCTACTTGATAATAGACTTTAGTGGTCCCATTTAAGACAAATTTTCATAAGGATTTGTTGTGTACTAAATTGCACTAAAATATGTCAAAAATTGGCACTTGCTACTTGATAATAGACTTTAGTGGTCCCATTTAAGACAAATTTTCATAAGGATTTGTTGTGTACTAAATTGCACTAAAATATGTCAAAAATTGGCACTTGCTACTTGATAATAGACTTTAGTGGTCCCATTTAAGACAAATTTTCATAGGATTTGTTGTGTACTAAATTGCACTAAAATATGTCAAAAATTGGCACTTGCTACTTGATAATAGACTTTAGTGGTCCCATTTAAGACAAGTTTTTAGTAGGATTTGTTGTGTACTAAATTGCACTAAAATATGTCAAAAATTGGCACTTGCTACTTGATAATAGACTTTAGTGGTCCCATTTAAGACAAATTTTCATAAGGATTTGTTGTGTACTAAATTGCACTAAAATATGTCAAAAATTGGCACTTGCTACTTGATAATAGACTTTAGTGGTCCCATTTAAGACAAATTTTCATAAGGATTTGTTGTGCACTAAATTGCACTAAAATATATCAAAAATTGGCACTTGCTACTTGATAATAGACTTTAATGGTCCCATTTAAGACAAATTTTCATAAGGATTTGTTGTGTACTAAATTGCACTAAAATATGTCAAAAATTGGCACTTGCTACTTGATAGTAGACTTTAGTGGTCCCATTTAAGACAAATTTTCAGTAGGATTTGTTGTGTACTAAATTGCACTAAAATATGACAAAAATTGGCACTTGCTACTTGATAATAGACTTTAGTGGTCCCATTTAAGACAAATTTTCAGTAGAATTAGTTGTGTACTAAATTGCACTAAAATATGTCAAAAATTGGCACTTGCTACTTGATAATAGACTTTAGTGGTCCCATTTCAGACAAATTTTCAGTAGGATTTGTTGTGTACTAAATTGCACTAAAATATGTCAAAAATTGGCACTTGCTACTTGATAATAGACTTTAATGGTCCCATTTAAAACGAATTTTCAGTAGGATTTGTTGTGTACTAAATTGCACTAAAATATGTCAAAAATTGGCACTTGCTACTTGATAATAGACTTTAGTGGTCCCATTTAAGACAAATTTTCAGTAGGATTTGTTGTGTACTAAATTGCACTAAAATATGTCAAAAATTGGCACTTGCTACTTGATAATAGACTTTAGTGGTCCCATTTAAGACAAATTTTCATAAGGATTTGTTGTGTACTAAATTGCACTAAAATATGTCAAAAATTGGCACTTGCTACTTGATAATAGACTTTAGTGGTCCCATTTAAGACGAATTTATAGTAGGATTTGTTGTGTACTAAATTGCACTAAAATATGTCAAAAATTGGCACTTGCTACTTGATAATAGACTTTAGTGGTCCCATTTAAGACAAATTTTCATAAGGATTTGTTGTGTACTAAATTGCACTAAAATATGTCAAAAATTGGCACTTGCTACTTGATAATAGACTTTAGTGGTCCCATTTAAGACAAATTTTCAGTAGGATTTGTTGTGTACTAAATTGCACTAAAATATGTCAAAAATTGGCACTTGCTACTTGATAATAGACTTTAGTGGTCCCATTTAAGACAAATTTCATAAGGATTTGTTGTGTACTAAATTGCACTAAAATATGTCAAAAATTGGCACTTGCTACTTGATAATAGACTTTAGTGGTCCCATTTAAGACAAATTTTCAGTAG
>JAKKIB010000038.1:0-40016 GCA_023089585.1 Melophagus ovinus
GGGAGGTTCTTGTTTAAAATATTTTTAAATAAAATTTTTTTTACTTTCATTCGGATTCTACAAATTTCTATAACAATTTTTGCTACTTTTTATCTTTTTTTTTGCTTTGCCTTTTTATTTTTTTTTTGTCTTTGCTGCTTCTTTTCTTTGATTTTTGTGCTTTTTGGCATTTTATCGACATTTTAAGGTTTTAAGATTTTATGGTCCAATTGTTCAATTGTTATTGCTATATTTAGGTGCATAAGTTTATAAATGTGTGTATGTATGTATGTATGTATGTATGTATGTGTGTGTGTGTGTGTGTGTGTGTGTATGATAATAACAACAAGAAAGCAAAAGCTAAAGAAAAAAATTCTAAATAAATCAACAAAAAGGAAAAATTAAAAAAAAAGTTCACATCTCAATTTTTCAATTCCGCTTTTCATTTTTATTCTTTACATTCAATATCTCTGCCTTTGATTTGTTTGTTTGTCCATCTGTCTGTCTGTCTATCTATATGTGAAAAGTGAAAAAAATTAAACAAATAAAAGATAAAAAATTGTGGCATTGAATTCGTTATTGAAAATAACAACAACAACAACAACAACACAACAAACAACAAAACCAACAGTAACAACAATGAAAAATTTTCATTTGGAATTTATTTATTATGAATGTTAATGAGGACAGTAAGTGACAGAAAAAATGTTTGGGGGGGGGGGGGGGGGGGGGGGGGGGTTGGAGCAGGCTTTTATAATAAAACAATTGTTGTTATTGTTGTTGTTTAGTTTGCAAAAACGATTGAGGCAATGACCGTTCTTATTTTTTTTTTGTTTTTGTTATTCACTTTTATTTATTTCACTTTTTTTTTAACGGCCCAAACTTAAACTAAAACAGAAAACGCAAAATGCTCAACTTTTAACTCTCAAAATTCAAATTTCAAAATCGAAATTAAAGTTAAAGATTTTTTTTGCCTTCTTTTGGATTTTTTAATCCATTTCATTAAACATTTAATTTTATTTTTAAATAAAGCAACTTAATTTATTAGATTAAAAAAAATTTTTTTTTTATATTTCAAATTTTTCTTTATTTTTTCTCTATTTTTTTTTAGAGGAATAAAAGAAAAAAAAATTATCATTTTAAAATTTTTTTAAAAGTTTTTTAGATGTTTAGGGTTTTTATTTTGCCTATGTCTCCATAATTTTTTTATTTTTCATTTATTTTAAATTTCTATCTGAATATTTTTCTTTTTTTATTTATATTTTTTTTTTAACTTTTTTTATTAAGCAACTTGTAATAAAAATTTTTCAATTACCAATATTTTTTTTTTTTGTTTTTTTTAAGGCGTCATTGTAAGCTGCTCATTATAAATTTATCAGATATTTTTTTTTTAATTCCACTTTTAATGTCACTTCAAATATTCAATTATTTCAAAGGAAATTTGTAAAAAAAAGTTTGGAAAAAAATATATTTTTTTTTAAAAATACCTGTAAAACGTTCATTGAAATTTGATAATGATTTTTAGTAGGCAGCTTTAAATTATTTTTCTTTAAAGATGATTTTAAATTTAGAAAATTGATTTGATTTAATTTCTCTGTGAAAAATTTCTTACTTTAAATGAAAATTATTTTCCTTAAGTTTCTTCTTCTTTTTTTTTTTTTAATTTTATAAAGCTTTTATATAGAAAATTTTTGACAGCTGAATCAGAAGGGAATATAAATATTTAAATATCGGGCAGATGTAAAGAGCTAATAGAAAACAAAAACAAAAAGAAAAGACAAAATGAAAAAAAAATAAATAAAAACAAAAAAAAAAAAAAAAAAAAAACTGAACGCAAAAAAGGACGAAATCCTTAAAGGTAACGGTTTTAGAAACAATAACAATAATAAAAGGAAAATGAAAGAAACAAAGAAAAAGAATAACAACAACAAGTTACTTTATTATTATTATTATTATTAAATATAAAGGAAAAAATAAATGTCCAAAATATCAACAGTTAAACAGAGAGAAAATGAAAAATCTTCCCACGGTGTTGAATTAAAAGCAACAATATAACAACAACAACAACAACAACAACAACAACAACAATACAACAATAATAATAATAAAAATAATAATAATAAAATAATAATAATAATAATAAAAGCAAGAAAAGCAATAACAACTTTTTGTTGTTGTTTGGAAACGCAAGCGCAAACAAAAATCACTGAGAGAATCAACTAACTCAGTTATTTTTATTTTTATTGTGTTACAAAGGGAAACCAATAATATATCACCCTCTGCCTACCATTTACACACACACACACACCACACACACACACACACACACACACACTTATTTATACAAACATATATTTATAAATAAAGTAACAAAAAAAAAAAAAAAAAAAAAAAGAAAAAGGAAAAAATGGAAAAAAGCTGGAAAGGGAGTTGATGGCAACAACCCCCGTAACATTTTTTTTTTTTTTTGGCGGGAAATGAAAAATATTTGAAAGATAAGAATTTTATGTGTAGGACAAGCATAATAAAATTAAAAGCGATACCAAATTGTATGGCATGCCATAAAAATGGCATTGAGAAACAAATCAAATCAAAGAAATGAAAAGATTCCAAATGAACAGAATACAAAATAAACATAAACCAAATAATAATAATAATAATAAACATAATAATGAATGAAGAGCAAGGCTAAAATTAAAAAATACAAAAAAAAAAAACAAAACACTTTTGCCATTTTTAAGGGGTTGGCAAAATAAGCAGTTGGTTTAGTTGGCCTTAGAAAATTTCATTTAAGTTTCATGCAGTTAGATTGCTCGTTATTTTCTTATAATGTTGAAATAAATTCTTGAATCTGAAAGGGATTTAGATAGAGCATGATATTTTTTTTTTTTTTTTTTTTTTTTTTTATATAAATAAAAAGGGTATTTCAATGTAGCTTAACGGGGTGTTATATAAAACATTTGGAATTTGATAAATTAAAGAGAAAGTTCTCTTATGGCAGTTTACCTTTGTTCTTGAAGTAAATTATGCTTGTATGTAGGAAATGTAAATGTATGCTTTAACTTCTTAAATGTAAAAAATAATTGTTAAGATTTTTATTATTCCTGAGCTTAATTTAGGCTGAAATTCTTTTAGTTACCTTTTGAACAAATCAAACCCTTAAAGAAATGCCAAACAATGATCATAATGATATACATCATAATAATGATCATAATAATGATGATGATAATGTTAATGGTGACTATAAAATTATGAGAATTATGCTGTTGGGGTGGCTCATGAGAATAAATATTTCGCCTTTTGATTTTCTGTTAATTTTGCCTAACTTGCCCATTCATTTTCATTTACTTCATTATCATTTCAAAATAAAAACTTGACATTTCACATTTGTTGCTATTACATTTTTTTGTTTCTTCTTTTTTTTTTTTTTTTCTTTATAATAAGAATCTTTCATTTCATTCTTTTTATTTTTTTATTTTTTTTTATTTTTTATATGAATTTTATTATCTACATTTAATGTTTTAGGTATTTGCTTTATGCATACAGGAAATGCATAAATTTTATGTTATTTAATTAATATTTTTTCATTTAGTAAGACGTAAAAGAAACGGCCACATGTTAAGTTAATAAGCATGAGAGAAAGAGAGAGAATATTTATAATGGAAAATTGTAATTTTTTTTTTTTGTTGTTGAGTTAGGCTTTCTTTCTTTTATTAATTATTATTATTAAACTTTTTCATTCTAAGAAGGCATTTAATAAAATTTCTTAAATAATTATTCATTAAATTAAATTAAATTAAATTAAATTAAATCATTTAAATAATTCATTTAAAATATTTTACATTATTTTTCAGCCATCTCTAAGTTTGTTTACATTTAATAAGACTTTAAGATGGATCCAGTGAAATAGAATCA
Organism: Melophagus ovinus; assembly: GCA_023089585.1. Classification (NCBI taxonomy): domain Eukaryota; kingdom Metazoa; phylum Arthropoda; class Insecta; order Diptera; family Hippoboscidae; genus Melophagus; species Melophagus ovinus. Next base: position 3,895 of record JAKKIB010000038.1, read on the forward strand.
CAATTTTTTTCGTAGCCCATTAAAATAATTTTACTAAGTTTTTTTTTTTTTTTTATTTCTTAAAGAAATTCAATTTCAGTTGCAAAATCCCTTGAAAATTTGTTTTTGTGTAAAATAATTTCTTTTCTTTGTTAATAGAGATAAAATTAAAGATGAAACTAATAAATTAAATTAAAAAAATGCTACAAAAATAACTGTTAGAGAAATTTTATACAAATGAAAAGTTTGTATCTTAAGTCTTTTAATTTTATGATAAATTAATGAAATGTTAATGTTAAAATTTCATTTAATCATTTATCTACAAAAATTTTTATAAGTTTTATTGAAATATACAAAACAAAAAAAAACACACAAAAGCACACAAATAAACACAAACACATAAATAAATATAAACAGATACATGCACAATTATTATTAATTCAAATATGTAAATGGATAAATGAATAAATTAAATTAGAAATTTACAGTTATACAATAAGAGAAAAGGAAATAATATAAAAAGATGAAAAGAAACAGAAGCAGAAACAATTAGAGAAAAAATTAAATTTATAATAAAAAAAAATTTAGTTCATTTAAAGTTTTATTTCAATTATTACATTTCATACGGCTTTATACATTTCATAGAACAAACAATAAAATATAACAACAAAATACAACAAAAGATGCATGAAAGTTTTAAGTGAAGTTTTTCATTACTTTGTTGCTATTATTTTGTTGCTTTGCTGTTTTTATTAAATTTACTAGTTTTAGTTTGGCCTTTTTTTTTATTGTGTAATTATAAAAAAATAAATAAAAAAAATTTATGTATATATATATATATATATATATATATATATATATATATATATGTCTATAAAAGAACAGAAAAAATTATTTTTGCTTTTCATTTAATTTTTGTGCTGTTGCCTTTTACTTCATTTGCTGTTTCTCTTTTCAGTGGTTTTTTTTTCTTTTTTTAAATTAATAAACAAAAATTAGCTTCCGGTTAATTTCTTATATAACTGCAACAATAAAAATAACAATAACAATAACAATAACAAGAACAAGAACAAGAACAACAACAAACTCAGAATTTATCAGCCAACAAATGAACTCCCCATGAAATTTGATATTCTTCTATTTATACGTATATGTGTGTTTGTCTATACGTATGTGTGTGTATTAATGTCAGCATCTCTTTGGTATTATGTGATTTATTTTTTTTTTTCTTTTTCCTACTTGCAATTGCATTTTCACATTTATCTCTTTCGCTCTGCCTGCAATTTCTATTTCTATGCCTATTTATTTTTTTTATCCTTCTAATTTATATTATTTAATTTAGTTTGGTTTTTTTCTCTCTCTATTATTATTATTATTATTATTATTATTATTATTATTATTATTTGCTTTGCTTTGCTTTTTTTCCTTTTTTTTTTAGTGTTGCTGTTAATAATTGTATTTGTGCAAGAGGCGTTATCAAAATGAACAATCTATTAAAACCAGTTCAAAATTAAATGTAATGCAACTATTTCTTATTCTTTCTAACTAACTTTTTCATTATTACTTACTCTTACTCTCTAACTCTGCTTTTTTTTTTTTTTTTTGTTTATCTGTAACATTAGATCTAATGATCTAACTATTTATATGCTTAAAGTGTATGTTTGTTTTGCCATAATTTTGCCATCATTATCATCACAACACATTTTACATGGCAAAGTAACAAATTCAAGCAAAAGGAACAACCAACAAAAATGATATAGAAAAGAAAATTGTAGAATTGCAAAAAAATAAAAAAAAAAGACTCATAATAATAATAATAATAAATAAAATAAAATAAAATAAAAAAAAAGAAAATAAGAAGAAGGCATAGATGTAGAAATAAAAGAAGAAAAAGGATAGAAAATTAAAGAAATTAAGGAAAAGATTTGTTGGTGTTTAAAATTTTTTTTTTGTTTTTCATTCATGGTCACTAAATTAAATTTAACTTAAATAATAGTAATAAAATTGTGGAACAAAAGAAGCGTAAAACAAACATGAAAAAAAAAACGGTCAAAGTCGTAGAAAAACAAAAATCTATGAAAATCACTTAATCTACGTTCGAAAAATAAACGAAAACAAAGCCAGAGATGTAGAAGAAGAACTTAAATAATATACAAAGAAAATCTTATTGACTGCCTAATAATAATAAATAATAATAACAACAACAACAATAAAAGAGGAAGGAAATCTTAGGAAAGAGCCTTACAAAAAAAAAATAGAATGAGAAATTATTAATAAATAAACTTAATTATAGTAGTGTCAGATACAAGGCGCTATTGCTACTGCTAAAGCTACCAGCGGCAATGGTAGCAATAGTAACAATAACAATAACAATAACAAAAAACAATAACAATAACAATAACAAAAAAACAATAACAATAACAATAACAAAAAACAATAACAATAACAATAACACAAAACAATAACAATAACAAAAAAACAATAACAATAACACAAAACAATAACAATAACAATAACAATAACAATAACAATAACAAAAAACAATAACAATAACAAAAACAATAACAATAACAAAAAAACAATAACAATAACAAAAAACAATAACAATAACAATAACAATAACAATAACAATAACAATAACAAAAAACAATAACAATAACAAAAACAATAACAATAACAAAAAACAATAACAATAACAATAACAATAACAATAACAAAAACAATAACAATAACAATAACACAAAACAATAACAATAACAATAACAAAAAACAATAACAATAACAAAAACAATAACAAAAAACAATAACAATAACAATAACAATAACAAAAAACAATAACAAAAAACAATAACAATAACAATAATAAAAAACAATAACAATAACAATAACAGTAACAGCATCACAAAACATAAGGCATTTCAAACAAATGTTTCAATTTGTTTTTTCCCATTCTAAAATCATAGTTTTAATTTTACTTTTAGAAATGTATTCCAGATCTTTTATAACACTAACAATTTTTTTATTCTATACAACAATACAGCACGCAATCATTATATCTAAGCTAATCATTATATCAACATCATTAAAACTTAGAAAAGTTATCAAGAAAAATTTGCTAAAGCAAATTTTTTGTAATATCAAATAATCGAACAAATTGGATGCTACCTTTTTCAATGTGAAGCATCTCACTTTTGAGCACCATTATCACTTTTTCTTTCTTATTTCTCTTTCTCTTTCTCTCCCTCTCTCTCTCTCATTATTTATATGGATTTTCCTTTAACTTGGCCAATTATTTTGTTTTTCCTTTTTTTTTTATTTATCTTTCATTATTTTTAATAAATTTTAAGCAAAATAAGTTCATGTTGTTGATTTCTAATAATCAGAGTCTACTGATACAACCAAAATTCTTAATATATTAAAATGAAAATTAAATTCAAAGAAAATTAAATTTTTGTCCTTTTGCCCTTCCATTTACCAAAAACAATTCAACCACCAGAAGTTTAGGCATGACCTAAATTTTTGAAATATTTCAAGATAAAGATTTCTATTTAATTTATCTTTCATTTTAACGAGTATCTCTTAAGAAATTGTGAATTATAATTGCAAAAGTTTAATTAAGGAAATTTATATTGAATTGAATCTTCAAAAATTCATTTCAACCAAATTCAAATTTTTTTTTTTTTTGTTAATTGGTTGGTAATTAGCTTAAAATGTGGCCATTGTTTGTTGTTGTTACTGTTATTGTTAAATTTTTTTTTCGTTCCCACACTTTTTCATTAATTATCATAAAAGTATTTTAAGTATTTAAAAAATATCATTTTATTTTATGGTTATTTCAGGGCATTCATTAAAAGATGAAACAAAATAAAAACAACACAACAAATAAAAAGAAAATTATAACAACGATTAACGATGATCGTGTAAAGAAATACACCTGAATCTACAACATGGACGATCATCTTTATAAATTACAATTCAATTATGAGTGTGTGTGCAAGTGTGTGTGTGTGCTTAGAAATATTTTTAAAGCTCAATAACATAAATACTTTCTCATTTGAATAAAATGAAATCAATTTCATAAATATTTGTGTGTTATATGAGTAATCAAACCCACGCTTAATTATAAATTTCATATTTTATCTTTTTTTTATACTTTTTTATTTGCTTTTTTTCTTTTTTCACCTAAAAAAACATATTTAAAAGTCATTAGACATTAATTAAGAGAAAAAAAAATTAAAAATAACCAAAAAAAAAAAAAAAACTACCAGGGAACGAAAGAATGTTATGTAAACATTTTATGATAACGAAATGACAATGGAGGTCGTTATAAAATTTAATTTAAGATAAATTTAAGGTAAATTACAAAAATGTTAATGTAAAAAATGAAGAATACAATTTTTATAAAGTAAAAAAAAAAAAGGAAACTAAAAGTGAAAAGATGAAAAGTAAGTAAAACTTAAATAAATGTAAAGTAAAAGTAAAATAAATGTAAATAAAATGTAAATATGATATAAAACTTGAGTAAAGGCCAATATAAATTGTTGGCCTTTACTAGATAAACTGAAGTTTAATTTGTAAAAATCTTAGCTATAATTTTACATTGTGAAATTACGGGAACTTATGGACTCGCACATGTAAAAAAGTGTCATATAAAAAGTGTCATGTAAAAAATATAGTTGAAGACAAAATGATAGTACCATTATGGAAATGAAGCATTTTTATTGAGTGTTAATAAGTGTAAATGTAATAAAATAAAATATAAATACAAATATAAAGGCAATTTTTTTTTATTTTCCTTTTTTTCTTTTTCTAGTTTTGTTTCTTTACATGCCAAAAAGTAAAATAACCTAAAATTAATAATAAAAAAAAAAGGCCTTTAAAAGAAATGTCAGCAGGATTTTAGCAGTAGGTGTTCTCAGCAGTTGAGTTAAATTAATAACAAAAAAAAAAAAAAAATTATAGAAATAAACAAAAGAAATGTTAAACAACCAGTAGTAAATAATTATATTGCTTCTTCTGCCTCTTTTCATACAAATTTATTAAGGTATCATAATATTTTGATATTATTGAGTACTTTGAAAATAATATTGTTATTGTTAATGATTTTGTATTATTTTTGTTCTTGTTGTTTTTCTTTATAAATATTATGATTAAAAGTTTTAGTTTAAGTGTCAAATGAATGTTAAATAAAAGTAAATTTTGATTTTATAACGGCATTACTATTCATTTAATGAGAGAGTTTAAAGAATAAAGGCAAAAAAATTTTATAGCCAGAAAAAAAGTATTTATAGAAAATAAAAAAAGGAAAATGAATAATTGTTTTGTATTTTGTATTGGACTCTTAAAATATTTAAATGAAATTTGAAATTATTTAATGTACATCAAATCATTTTGATAATTTTATAATCTCCAAGAAAAAATATTAGCCTTCAATTTAAATGTATAAAATTTAATTTAAGATAAATTTAAGGTAAATTACAAAAATGTTAATGTAAAAAATGAAGATAAAATTTTTATAAAGTAAAAAAAAAAAAAAAGGAAACTAAAAGTGAAAAGATGAAAAAGAAGTAAAACTTAAATAAATGTAAAGTAAAAGTAAAATAAATGTAAATAAAATGTAAATATGATATAAAACTTGAATAAAGTTCTCACCTCAAGTTTTTCATATTTTTCTATCAAAACGATATCACCAGAATATTTCATTAAAAAGCTGAAGCCTTAGCAATAGCTACGTTCCAAGAGATTAAAAGTTTTTCAAAAAAAAAAAAAAAATCTGTCTAAATCGTTTTGAAACATTTAGATGATCCAGTGTCCTCTAAATATCATTTGAATTTCAACTCAAAATCTTTTTCAATTTTTTTAAATTTAGCAAATGCTACCACTCAATAATTTTTAGCAAGCAAGGGAACAAAAACAAGAAGAAGAACTCTAAATTAATAGCAAGCATAATAATAATAATAGCAATAATAATAATAAAAAAAGAAGAAGAAGAAGAAGAAGAAGAAGAAGAGAAAAAAAGGCACAAAGCCATCGTCATCGTCTGAATCAAAACATATATTTATGTCATTAAAATTTAAGTATTTTTCATTTAAATCTTTTGATGATCATTTTAAAAGTTTTGCTTAAATGTTACGTTTCTTTTATTTTTTTTTTTTCTTTTTTCTTTTTTTTTTCTTTTCATTCATTGCCTTCATCATCTTTTTTTTTTTTTTTTGTTTTTGTCTTTCTTTACTTCACCTCTGTAAATGTTCAAAATAAGGTAATTTTGAACATTTTTATGAGGCAAAAAAAAATATATTTATATGCACAACAACAACAAAAAAAAAAGGAAAAAGAAAAAAAAAAAGAAATCACTGTTATTATAAAACATTTGCTTAACAATTATTATATATATATAAATGTATATGTAAATATATGAGTGTGTAGAAATGAGAAATGCCATTTCTCATAAATGGTCTAATGTGTGGTGAATGTGGCTTTAAAGTATAAAGGAAAGATGAAGCCAAATGAAACAACATACAAAATTTTAACATATAAACTAAAAGATACCGCTTCTGCTTTATTCTATTTATTCTGCTACTTTTGCTATTTTTGCTTCTTCTACATCATACAAAAGTCCTTCTTTTTTTTTCTCTCTCTCTCTCTCTCTCTCACATAATGATAAATATTTCCTACGCATTATTGTGATACAAATAAACAAACATGTATATACAAAATCAAAGTCAAGCAATTTAAATGTCCATCTGTCCATACATCCATCCATTCAACTGTCCTTCCGTCCACATTTCTAGCCATTCAAACAATCAAGACTTAACGTAGTCATTTATAAGTGAAAACATGAAATAGACATAAAAGCGACATTTGGCATAAGGTGATTGTAGTAAAGAGAAAGGGGGCCCACGATTTCTATGCAATGACTCCAACAACAAACAATAAATGCAAATTTAATTGCTGCATTTCAACATTGCAACTAAATAGCAACAATGCCATCACAAGAACAGCAAAAAAACAACAAAACAAAACAACAACAACATTTATATATTTAAATATATTTTTAAATAAAATAAAATTGAATAAAATGAATTTAAAAAAAAAATAAAATAAAATAAAATAAAATACAACAACACGCAACTACATTTTAAAGAAAAATATAGCATTTTATTCAATTTTATAACATTTCGTTTTGTTGCAGAATTTCTTAACTTTTCACTTCCCTTCTTATCGGGATTTTTTTTTTTTCGCTTAGTCTGATTTTTTTTTCTTTTGTATTTTTATATATGAAATTAAGTAGATATGTCTTTGTTGGTTACTATTTGTGCCATTTCAATTGTTGTTGCTGCTGCTTTTAGCCTTGTTGTTAGTGTTATTTTTATTTATGCCGCTCATGATGATGATGATGATGATGATGATGATGATGATGAAGATGGAGACGTTAATGATAACTTTTATGTAAAATTTATAAAATGCGGCACGCAATTTAAGTGGGCGTGCCCGGGGGCATTTGACTACACTTGTAATTATTGTTTTAAAAAAGTTTTCATTTGTTGGGATTTTTTATTTTTTTTTTTTCTTTTTTTTTTTTTTTTTTTTTTTTTTATTTTTATTTCATTTTATTTAAGTTTCTTTTATTTAAATTTTTTTGCTTTGCCTAAATCAAACTTTTAAACCGCTTCAGATTTAATAGCTTAGTAGAAAATTATTTTTGGCTGTGGCCACATCTGGTATATACTTATGATACAAGTAGATAACTTGAAATTATATAATTTCGTTAGGCGTGGCATTTGTATAAAATTTTAGCTTTCTATTTATGTCACTTTTCAAATTAAAAGCAAAAACCTATAAATTTTTGCTTAAAAAAAAAATTAAAAGATACTTTCAAATTATATAGCACTGGGTAGGCGTGACCCTTAACCTATATAAACCATATGCCATTTTAGCCAAGTTACAAAAATTTCCAATATTTTCATTAAATTTGAAATTGATATTTCTCTTTTTGGAACCAGTTTGCCATAAACGAATGAATGGCCCGATGGACAGACATTTTTAATTTGATGTTTATTAATATTGATGGTTACAAACATAATAACAGAATAAGTATATTTCCAATCTTTGGATGATGGTTATAAAAATTGGCCTTAACAAAAAAAAAAAAAAAAAAAAAAAAAAACCAAAAACAAAATCAATTAGTTTCAATGATATTTTTCAAAAGTGAAGAGAATTTTGCACTTTCTTCGTTTTTTTTTTTTTTTGTACATTTTTATACGCTAAATGTTTCCAATTTTTCTTCAACTTTTAGTGTAAATGTTTTGCCACTTATTTTGTTTACTTTTCATTTTTTTTTTTTGTAATTTTTTTGTTCTCTTTAGTTCTTGTCTCTTTTTTCTTCTGTTTTTTTTTTTTGATGGTTTTTTTTCTTTTGATGCCATGGCTACCGGATTTTATCATTCATTCAATTACTTTTTGTTTAGCATTTAACTTCAATTATAACGGTTTTTAATGTGTTTTTCTTTTCTGTTTTTATTTTTTTATTTTTTTTATTTTTTGTTTGTTTGCTATGTGACTACTTTTTCTGATATTGGAAATTTTATTATCTAACGTTAGCTGAAGCCGTTGTTTTATAAATTCATTTGAAATCGTTTATCCCATTAAATTGTGTTATAACTGTAAATTAAATTTAGCTTTAGAAAAAAAAAAACAACTCAATTAAAATTAAATTATAATTTTGATCAGAGCTGCATAAAAAGTTTTTTTTTTGTAGCAGTTGAAAAAACTTCAAAATGAAAATTCCCTTTTTTTTAAGATTTTTAAATTGAACAATTTAAAACTTGTTTTTATTTTTCTATTATTTTCTTTTTGATTAAAATATTTCGCTATTGCAATTTTTTTTAAAATGATTTCTTCTGTAATTAATTAAGAATTTAGCGTTTACGCTTTTAATTAATTTAGAATTTATCAGGTATATAATTTCAATTTTACTACGATTCATTAAAGGCTGCTTTAAATACATTTGCTCAAATTCAATTAGAGTGGCCAACAAAGAAGGCCCTTCTAGTTTCATAAACTTAATACTCTCTTAAGATTCTATGAAATATTTAATTCCATTGTAGAAAATATTTCATGCTTTTGCCAAAGCATTTTCAATTTTAGATACCAAAAATAATGAAAAAATTATTCAGTACCATCAAGTTTTCTACCTGAAATCTAACAAATCGTATGTATCATATGAAACAAAAAAAAAAAAAATTCTTTAAAATTCTAATAAGTTCCTTTTTGATTTCTTCAGCTCTTTCTGCCTTTTTTTTTTTTTCTATTTTTCAACTACAATTTCTTCTTCTGAGTCACATTATTGGCCTTTTTTCTTTATAGAAAATGTTGAGGGTTGAAAATGAACAGACCGCGCAATTTGTTATATCAAAACTTTGTTTATATTTAGTAATTCATTTCATTAAGAGAAAAGGCCAGCTGGTTCCAATACAATAAAATCATAATCTTTATCTTTCTGCCCTTTTTTTCTCTATTTTTTTTTTTTTTATCTCTATTACTCTCTACCACAATTTGTTTATATTGTCTTTTTCAAAAAGCAAATCATTTGTAATTTGTATTGAATTTAATGTTGTACATAAAATCATTTCAACTGTTATTGATTATTGATTGAAAAAATAAAAAAAAAATTTTTTTTTTTGTAATACATTCAAACAGATGTATATGCAAACACAATCATATTTATATATGTGTGTATGTGTGTAGATTTTTATAAATTTGTTAATAACAAGCCAAAAATTACAATAAAAAGGGAAATAAACAAAAAAAAGTAATTTAGTTTTTCTTTATAACAAAAAAAAAAATTGAGATTCAGTTAACTCAGGTGGGTTAAGTTTCTTTTATATATGTATATAAAACAACAATAACAACAAAAACAACAATAACAACAAAAACAACAAAAAACATTATCAATATGATTAAAATTAACAAGCAGTATAACAAGAAAAACAAGAAGAAGAAGAAGAAGAAGAAACAAATAAAAATCATTAGCATTGAGGGTGTTTAATTTTCTATTGTGTATGTTGTTTGTTTGTTGGTGTTGGTGTACGCTATCTATATATATATAAATGTATAAATGTATTTACATTGAGAATTAGAGTTTGCGCAAAATTGTAATAAGAGATGATGAAATAAAATTTTTATATAAAAGGTAAAGGTCCTAACAATAACACGGCTGACGATTTCCCTACTTTTCATTCCTTTAATTTTTTTTTTTTTTCTATTTACTTTTTTCTTCTTTATTACTTTTTATACTGAAGTGCATTGTCACAGCAGATAATTCTAATTCATTATGACACGTGTGATGTTAAAATTTTGTTTTTTTTTTTTACATTTTGGCGCTTAAGACTTAAAACTCCCTCAATTGTTAGGCATATTCTTTTTTTTTTTTTTTTAAAATAAAAAATTTAAAAAGTATCATTTTCATGTTTTTTAAAATATAAAATTGAAGTATATTAAATTTATGTAGCTGCTATAGATTCAGTTCAGTTTTTATTACAAACTTTATTAATCACTTAGATTAAGGATTTAATCTTACACTTAGGTCCTGATAACCAAATATAATTTTTTTTTTTTGTTTAAACTAGAGTTTGGCAACTTTTGAAGTTATTTTGTTATAATTTTTTATGCTTGATAAAAATATAATGCTTAAGAAAATTCTGAAATGATTTTTGCTGGTTTTATATGACAATTTTTTCATACAATTTCTTACTATTAAATAAAGTGTCTCTTTTATAAATTGACATTTAACAGCTTCATTGTACATTTATATTTTTTGAGAAGAAGAAGAAAGTTTACCAAAATTTTTTATACATCAATGCCGGATACAAGATGATTAACATATAATCAAAGGATTTCTTTTGTTAGCTTCCTTCCTTCCTTAGTTTTATATTACATTACACTTATGGTAATTTAAGTATGAAAAATTATCTGATGAAGATGATAATAATCATATGAGGCATAAAAGGAAAAAAAAAATAAAAAATAATAAATCATTAACATGCTTTGCTTCCTGTTCTATATGATTTTCTGGCAGAAGCCCAGATTAAATTAAATTAAGTATTCATTTTTATTAAAAAAAAAAAAAAATGGACCAGGCCCCGCTTATATAAGAAAAAGCATTGCTTATAAAAATCTAGAAATATCACGCTTGAAATTTTAACTTAAAATTTTGTGCCTTCATTTTTTCAGTTAAACGATAAATAAGTTTGTTACTTCAGTCTTTTATTCTCTTATGTTTTTACAGAAGTTTTTTGTTTTGAGTTTTTTTTTTTTTTAGTTTTGTTTGTTTGTGTTAATAAGTTTTCAAACAAAAAGTGTTAAATGGCACGTGCTTTTTCTTTTATTAAAATATGAAAATATTTCTTCTTTTGGTTTTTTTTTTATTGATTTTACATCAAGCATATACAAAAAAAAAAAAATCAATAACAATGAAATGTTGTTTAATATTTTATGTTTTCATTATTTTTATTATTATAGTTGTTGTATATTGTTATTATATCGATATGTTACAGCTGGACAAGTCTTATTTGTATGTTCTAAAGATTTTTTATCATATAAAAAATTTTAATAAACTTATTTTTTTGCCTTTTTTTTTCATTGGTTTTGTTTTTTTTTTTTTATTTTTTGCTTTAATATCTTTTTGTCTTGTAATGCTTTATATCTTTATTCATTAAAACAGCTGCCTTTTTATTTGTTTTTGATGCATCAAAAAAATCTTATCTTTAATTTGTTTAATTCTTTATAATTCAATTGAATTATTTTTGTTGTTTTTTTCTTTGCATTTTTTGTAAGAAATTTCCTTTTTTTATAATAATTGTTATGCAAAAAAAAAAAAAAATGAAAATAATAAAACAAAAAGAAGAAATGGAAAATTTTTAGTTTGTCTTCTTCTTTCATTGAAAATCTCAGGCTATAAAATTTATGTTAAAGAATTTACCACCAAAAATCATTACCACCCCTTAAATTTTAAGCATTTCTTGTAACCAAATAAACTTGTTTTCTTACATCATTTGTGCAATCATCCTGCAATGGGACCCAAAATGTTGCAACAAAGAGCTGGCAGGATAACAAATTAAATTATTTATTCTTTTATATTTATCATGAGAATAAATCATTTCCCATAAAAGAAAAGTTAATGCAAAGTTGAAACAATGTGATAATATTTAGGAAATTTTTTTTCATTAACTTTACGAAAAATGTTACATAATAAAATGATGTGCCAGAACAGTGAAAATTCTCACGTTTGGCCAACTAAGAGTTATTTATGTATTTTATATATAAAAGTGGTGGATTAAATATTTTTTATTTCAATATCAAGGTTTTAAATATAAAAATTGACAAAAGAGTTTTACCAAAAAAAAAAAAAAAAAAAAAAAAAAAAAAATTCAAGAGCGAATCCAAGTCGCTTATTAAATATACCTTAGTCTAGTTTGATTAATTCTTATTAAAAATATTTAAGAATTGAAAGAGAAATACAAAAATTATATTTGGTTATATCTCTTGCCAAAAGCTTGCCAAAAGAGATTTTAATATAATAAAAGTTTACACTGCTCTTTCTTAAATTTGAAATATACGACTTTAATAATTTTACATTTGCAAAACAATTTAGACTGAATTTTATCTACTAACATTTGCAAAATATTTTTATTAAGAGGCTTTATAAAAAGAAAATTTATTCAGCTAATTGCTTAAAATTTTAAATTTTGAAATTTGTTGTTGTTGTTGTTGTTTTTTTTTTTTTGTTTATAAAAATTAAGCCTTAAGCAAAATAATAATTCGTTTGAGTATTATAAACAAGAAGCCTCATGCGATTTTTGTCGCTATATACCAAAAAAAAAAAAAAAAAAAAAAAATTATTACAACAAGAACAGCAACAAAAAGAAATTTAAAGCCATAATAACAATAATCCTAATAAAGATCAAAAACAAAATAAAAGAAATAATTTATTTCAAAATTTGGACCGCCCAAAATGCTTTTTAAACTTTTTAAGATTCTGCTATCACTGTTTTTACTTCTATTTCTTTTTTTTTTCTTTTTCTTTTTTTTTTTTGCCTTTGCTTTTGTTTTTACTTTTGCTTTTGCTATATTTATTATTCAATTATTGTTACATGTTCATACAAGTGACTTGGGCAAGTAAAGAACACACTGCTCTCGACTGTTTCGTGTTTCAAAACTTGAGACAATTATCTGTGGCCATTGACCAAAAAAAGGATTTTATAAGAAAAAAAATAAATAAAAAAATTCATTTTTTTTTTATTACTTTTATTGTAGTTTTTATGCTAAAAAAATCAAAAGAAAAAAAAAAAAAGAAGCAAAATGAAGATAAAACAAAACAATTTAAGTTGCAGATTAAGGTCCTGGCAGATAAACTATCAGAAGCTATTATCAATGAAATTGCCTGAATAATAAGCCATAATTTGTTGTTGGATGTTATTGCTGTTACGGCATGCATTTGTTTTTGCTGTTGTTATTGTTATTGCTACTTTTCTTATAATGATTAAGCAACAACAAAAAATGTTGCCATACAACAAAAATGCAAAAAAAAAAAATAACAAGTAGAAGAAATAGAGGAAATAAAACAAGAAGAAAAAGAAGAAGAAGAAGAAGAAAAAGAAGAGGAAGAATATTTCAGATTTATTTCATCCATTCATAAAATGGTTATGAAACAAACTTGATGAAGAAGCAGACAACTAACACAATTATCAACAACACAAACTCCTCCATTGTCAGTTCATTGCCTTCTTCTTTCTCTTCAGCAACAGAACAATGCAACAGAACTATCATTATGATCATTCAGCTACTGCTACCCATAAATATTGCAAAAAAAAAAAGTATAAGAAAATGTAACAAAAAATACTCAACAATAATTTGAGGCAACAAACAAACAAACAAACAAACAAACAAACAAACACACACACATACTTATACACATGCATACTTATACACATACATGCATATATATATATAAAAGTTATACATATATTCATATTTTATGTATGTATATAAATAGCAGCCGGAAGAGGAGGTGGTGGGCGATGTCGTTGATTATTTTTGTTATTTTCTTTTTCTTGATCTTTACGATTTTTCATTGAAATTTTACACAAAAAATCAAAGTAAATAAATTGCAGCATGTATTTTTATATATTGAATATATAGCAACAACAAACAACAAACAACAAACAACAAAGAACAAAGAACAAATGATTAAGTGAAATCTACATCTCCCGCATAAAATGAAAAATAAATTAAAACAAAAAAATAAAACAATAAAAATGAAAAATGAAAAATAAAAAATGAAAAATGAAAATAAAACAACAAAAGTAACATACACATACAAATACACATATACATACACAGTTAAATTGTAAGTTAATGGTTATGCATGCAATCAGAGGAGAAGGCCCAGAGTAAAAAAAAAAAGGGCAAGTGCAGATATAACGAAAAGAAAACATAACTAAAAAAAAAGCAAAAAAAAAAAAAAAAGAAATATACAAAAAGAAAAAAAAATTTTTAACGTAAAAAGTGGGAGGATGCAATGAATTTATTGTTGTTGTTGTTCTTATTTTTTTTTTTCTTCTGCCAACTCCACTTTAATATACACATGTATAAATTATATTTTTTAAAATTAAAATAAAATAAAAAAATATTTTTCATATTTCTTTTGAGTTCTGGTTGCCATCAGGCAGTTTTCGGAATTATGTGTATTCTTAACCTTCAAGACTTTGTAGATCGAATACCATCTGTCTGTCCACTTTTTGTTAGTTTTTTTTTTGTTTTTTTTTTTTTTGTTTTTTTTTTTTTTTTGTTAAAGTTTTGTTGGCTTGTTAGTTTGTTGGTGGACAACAACATAAAAAGTAACAGCAAAAAGGGGAACAAAGTTAAAAATGCTTAGCCTTTGGCTATAAAGCAATTCCCTCATATTAAGTGGCAGTATGTTGCATGCAGCAGCAGCAACAACAACAACAACAACAACAACAGATGACAAAATATATGAAAATGGAGTAAAAGCAGAGAGCAGCTAAAGACGAAATGAACCATGAGAAGTCTTTTGTAGAAACTCAATGAATATTTTTACTGTTTATTATTGTTGTTGCTATCTTCTAATTATTACTAATATTTACCATAAAAAGTATATATATAAAAAAAATAAAAATAAAAATAAAAATAAAGAGAAAGAAAAAAAATTGTGTTTGCCTAAAAATCAAAAAATTTTTATGTAAACAAATTTTTTTAGCAAATTCATTCTCAACAATTTTCAATTGACAAAATTTTTTTTTTTTGCCTTTAAAAAATTCAAACATTTAAATCCTTACAATATTTAATTTATTTATGAAACCTTAAAAAGTGTGAGCCAATTAAAAAAATGTTCCAATTTATAAAATTTAAACTGAATTATTGAAATTTATTGTTCGATTGATTGAAAGGACTAACTGCTTAAAAACCTCCCCCTTGATTCATATCATTTCTATTTATTTCTATTTTTCATTAGAAACAAAGTAACTAATTGCATTTTGCTTTATTTTAAATTTTATTGATATTTATCTCTATGACTATTTACGAGTCTAAGTGTCCATTCTTAGGTTCATCTTTATTTCAATTTTATTTCATTTTCAGTTTATGTCCCTTCATTTACAACTTATACATGATAATAATTAATTTTATTATAATTACTCCTACCTACACATAAACATGCACAAATACATACATGAGCTTCTACATGCATAACCAATTCATGGTTAATGAAATTGTATCTGTAAAATTTAAAAAAAAAAATTGATAATAAATCCGGAAAGGTACAATATAAAAGAAAAAAAAAAAAAAAGAGTGCCAGAGAGGTAAAGTGAATGGAAGAAGAGTAACGAGAGAGTGAAAGATAAAGATAAAAGGTTTATATGTAAGAGCGTTGAAAAAAACAGCTTCTGCAGATACAGCAGCTAATTGCTTTTGGGGCCTGCCAAAGTCATATACTATATGCAACAACAATAACAATGGTAATAGCAATAGCAATAGCAATAGCAATAGCAATAGCATCACAAGGATCAATAAAGAAATTGCAATACACATAAGCCCAGTTACATATACAAATATACAAACATTCATGTGATTCATTAAGTCAGATGCGCAGTTAAGTCGTCAGTGGCCGCCAGGCATTTTGGCTCCCCAAAAAAAAAAAAAAAAAAAAAAAAAGAAAGAAAAAAACAGAAGTAAAGAAAAAGGGAGATAGGAAACAAAAAACAGAAAAACCAAAAAAAAAAAAAAGAGAAAAAAATCCTTAAAAAATAAATAAAAAGGATACAGTCGTTCAAGGCCAACACTGAAATACTTTACGTTAATAAAAAAAAGTTAAGATCTTGAATTATAAATCAAAAAATTAAAAAGTGAAAATTTTTAAATTAATTCAAAGAGTTTGTAAAATGACAAAGTAATTTAAATTTAAATTATAAACATTGAGAAAAGACGGACAGTTACATTTTATATGATTGGAGAGGTAGACAGACAGACAGACACACAGACATACAGACAGATGAAGTAGAAAATATAGAATCATTTCAAAAATGTGCTTTCAAGTTAAGCGATTTAAAAAAAAAAAATATTTTTCCATTACAAAACCTTTGCAATGTTACAAATGTCTCCATCAACTAATAATAATCTTATCTTTAAATAATGCAGAGTACAATGATGCAACACAAACGTCTCCACGTCTACATCTACCTCTTCTTCTGATTGTTTTGTTTTTATCATCATTTTTGCTCCTCAAAATATTATTATTATTATGTGAATCAACATAAACAGCAACATAAATATAAATATAAATAAAAAAAAAAACAAAAACAAAAAGAAAAAGCAGTGCATTGCTGTGAAGTGCAGTGCTTCACTTCAAATGGCGATAACAGCAACAATGGGCCAAAAGAAGTACAAGAACAATGAAGAAGCAAAAAAAAAAAAAAAAAAAAAAAAAAAGAAAAAGAAAAAGAAATTAACAGAGAAAAGAAAAGAAAGACATAAAAAGTTTGATGGTTTGAGATTGTGAGAAGGCGGGGTATACAAAAAACTGATTCTTTTTTATGATAATGGCCCATACATAATAATAACTTTCAATTCTACAAACAACAACAACAACAACAACAATAGTAAAAGCAACATTCATTCATATCATGATTATTTTTGTTGTTATTTTTGTTGTTTTTTTTTAGTTGTTCATGACGCGTACCAGGCAGCAAGTTAGTGGCATTTTGTTGGCGGCCTTAGCGGCCGTTACTTTTGCAAACAGTATTTTAATACCATCCAACCATCCAACCATCGATCCATTGAGATCAATATACAGATCGATTCATTGAGATTATAGTGTTTATTGAAAAAATTTACTCATACAAATACAAAATGCAACATATTTGTAGGCACGCTGGCTCACATTTCAATAATTTTATTTGGCCATATCTGCCGCAAAATTACTGTCAGGTATATACAAATCGCTTTACAATGACATTGTTGTTTTTTATTTCATTTTCTTTTTTCACTTTTGATTTTTTCTTTATTTTTTTTTTTTTTTTTTTTTTGTTTGCAGATTCTTCACAAAATTTTTGCTAATCATTGATTTAAATATAATTTTTTTCTAATTTCTTATTTCCGGTTAATGTTTCTTAGCGCATAAACAATGTTATTACAAAACGTTTCATTAGAGAAAAGACCTTAAACTTTAAAGTTATAAAAGACTTTGTATAATTTGCTTAATATAATTCACAATAATTGTCTTTGATTATTATTAAAGTTTGCAGAGTTTAAGCGAGAAAAATATAAATAATTAAAACAATTTTTTTGAAAATCATTCATAACCATAAAATTTTTTTTGAATTATACAAACAGTTATCTAGAAATTAGCATTTGCCTGAAGCAAAATTATCTTTTTCAAAACATAAATGGCAAAAAAATTTTCAAGACCGTCGGATCATTCCGACGGTCAAAAATCAAGATAATTTGTAAATTTAATTTTAGTATAAAATCTGCCAAACATTCCAAGAGCACAAATTATCTGGCCTTAATTTTTGTATTTACTTTTTCTCTTATTGAAATGCTTAAATCAAATCAATTTCTTTTTTACTTTTAACATTAATTTTTTTAATATCTAAGATTCCCATAGGAGACCTCTTTCTGATCATAAAGTTTTACTAATAATATCGATTTTGCATTAATGTATCATGTACAACATTTACAACATTTGTATAACAAATAACAAATAACAAATAAGACACAACAACAATGGAAAGGCCAAAACAAACAATAATTGTTGGCCGCTTGTTGCAAAAGATGTTTAAGGTACATGTTAAATGTCAAGCAAAATGTTATGTATGCCGTTTTTTTTTTTTTTTTATTTATAAATGTGAATGTAAATCATTGAACAAACACATATAACAACGCATATAAAAAATCACAATCGCCCAACATACAACGCGTACTTATTCAACAAGTTCATATCAATAAAAAGGGTACTGCAAAAAGTGCTGGGCTAAAGACAAAACCCCCGCAAAAACAGTGTGAAGAAAAAAAATAGTTTTGATAATGCGTTGGTGGCATAAGACCCTCCATATATTTATGGTCGGCCAATACAACTTGATATGTATTTATATGTTTGTCAAATTGTCTGTCTATTCCTTTGTTATTATTTGTCATTGCACTACCTTCAGTGTTGTATTCAGCCCCATATTCAGTCCTATATTCAGTCCTATATTCAGTACTGTAATCAGTACTGTAATCAGTACTGTATTCAGTAGTGTATTCAGTACTGTATTCAGTCCTACATTCAGTACTGTATTCAGTACTATATTCAGTACTGTATTCAGTACTGTATTCAGTAGTGTATTCAGTACTGTATTCAGTACTGTATTCAGTAGTGTATTCAGTAGTGTATTCAGTAGTGTATTCAGTACTGTATTCAGTACTGTATTCAGTAGTGTATTCAGTAGTGTATTCAGTACTGTATTCAGTAGTGTATTCAGTACTGTATTCAGTAGTGTATTCAGTACTGTATTCAGTACTGTATTCAGTACTGTATTCAGTACTGTATTCAGTCCTATATTCAGTCCTATATTCAGTACTGTATTCAGTACCTATATTCAGTACTGTATTCAGTACTTTATTCAGTACTGTATTCAGTACTGTATTCAGTACTGTATTCAGTACCGTATTCAGTAGTGTATTCAGTACTGTATTCAGTACCATTCAGTAGTGTATTCAGTACTGTATTCAGTAGTGTATTCAGTACTGTATTCAGTACTGTATTCAGTACTGTATTCAGTAGTGTATTCAGTACTGTATTCAGTAGTGTATTCAGTACTGTATTCAGTAGTGTATTCAGTACTGTATTCAGTACTGTATTCAGTACTACATTCAGTACTGTATTCAGTCCTATATTCAGTCCTATATTCAGTACTGTATTCAGTACCGTATTCAGTACTGCCTTCAGTACTGTATTTTATTGTAAACTCATTTATAAATCAATGTAATACTGTTGGTATCTTTGTATTGGTGTGTTTTCGATTTTATGTAAACACGTGAACACTTTGATTTGACATGGTACATGACTTTGTAGGCTCACATCATGATCATCGGTAAATAACATTTATTGATTTATTTGTACTTCTCTGTTGTGCATTTCTTGTGTGATCTTAAGAGATACAATTCAGGCATGTGCTTAATAGCAAAAGGTATAATGAAATTTTGTGGGTGGCGTAACGTGTTTAAGTGTACCGCTTAATTAAAACATTTATAGTTAGTTCTACGAACAAGTATATAAAAATAAGCAAAATATTTTTAGACAAAATTTTTGATTATCTAAAACTTAAACCTTGGAATTGATTTGCCCAAAATAGATTCATTTGCTTGGTCCTTAATTTTTATTAGTTAACTAAAATTCTAAATAAAATTTTTAAAATATTTTAATGAATTTTCTATGCTGAGACTTGCTTCTTTTTTAATCAAGCATCTTTCTATTTTCCTTCTTCTATTCCTTCTTCTATTTTTATAAGTGTTTGCTAAATCATATAACAAATATCTGTGTTTGAAATGTTAAGTAGAAAGAAGAAGAAGGCATGAAATTTTAAATAAATAAAAACAAATAGCTAATAAACATCAAATGATGTTTGTTGTCATTAAATTTTTAAATTCATATCGATTGTTTACAGTTGCTGTTGCAATTGCAGTTGCATTTGCAATAACAACATTAGATTTATAAAACTTCTGAATGAGAAAGTAAAACAACACAATAACAAAAAATGAAAATAGAAAAATGAAAGGAGAAAGAAAAGCATAAAAGAAAACAGCAGCAGCATAGTGTTGACAACATACTGCTGAGATAAAACATTGCAAATAGTAATTTTACGCAAACATTAACATCACCATAAAACTCGCCTCAATGAAACTCGTTGAAATGTCAGTACTATTTTCTTGCTTCATTTCATTTCTTTTCTTTCAATTTTTCATATTTTCAGTGATTGTGTTTTCTATGGGTTTTTGTTTTTTTTTTTTTTTGCTGTTGTTGTTATTATTATAATTTGATCTAACGACTTTCCTGCAAAAAATTACATCACGCAACAAAAAAGCGCAAATAAAAGTAAATAAAATGATTTCAGAATTATTTTTATAAAAAATTCTTACAAATTTCTATAGAGATGTTATATTTAAGTGCAAATGTGAATCCAACTCCGCTAAACATCATAAAAATTAATATGAGCTTTTTACATATTTATTGGTCTATCATTTTATTTGTGTACTTTTATTTGGACTTCGTATTGTCAATTCTGCAATATCAAGCAAAAAAAAAAAAAAAAAAAAAAAGCAGCAATAAAATACTGAGAAAATTCTGTAAATTTTGTCTTATTTGTTTCATTTTATTTTATGCTAAACTTAAAAGGTTTACATACCTTCTATACCCAGGCCAATAAGTAATGAGACCACACAAGTTGTATAACTTTTTATTTTGACTTTTTTAAGCTCTTTCTCTATTTCATTGTGCCATTTTCGTATTTTTCTCTTTTTTTCTTTTAATTAGTAAATGCATATGAGGCTTGTGGTACTTTTGTGGCTGCTGCGGCTGCTGCAGCTTCTCTCGCTGTTGCTATTGCTCTTGTTATTCTTGTTCTTGTTAATTTTAATGAACTAAAAAGGTACAAAGTTTGCTTTTAATTTTTTATTTCTGCTAAAATTTTATTAAAGTGCAACTTTTTTTTCCCGTTTTTGTTTTTTTTACTTGAGTCTATCAATCTGTCTGTTTTATTTTTTTTTTTTTTTACAATTATGCTGCAAGTCTATTGCCTCAATTTTAATGCCAAGAATTTCCAATTAATTTTATATTAAAAATTAAACAAATTTGATAAAGAGCCATGTCCATAATGGAGCCTTAAAAAGTAGGCATTTCAAGCTACATTATAGGCCGATAAATTTCAAAAATATTTAGCATAAAAAGTTGAATAAACAAAATTTTTCGCCAGCCAAATGAAAACTTTTTATTTATCTGCTTGAATAAAATTTCAATCATTTTTTCTCTCTCTTATAATTTTAAATGTTACCAAAAAAAAAATAAAAAAAAAATAAATTCATGTTCTTCTGCCTTATTGAGCTGTACTCTCAATTTAATATTTTTCTTGTGCTTTATTTTATTTTATTTATTTTACTTTAGTTAATTTTTTTTTATTAACTGTTTTTGTGTATTTCAATTTATTTTTGTTCTTCTTATTATAATTATTTTTATTTTTATTTTTTATAAATTATTATTATTATTTTAATTATTAGATGAACTCTTAAAAAATATGCACGTGCTTGCTGTCAAATGCTCTCAAAATAAATTTTCTTAGCTAACATAAAATTTATTGTTGTTATTATTTATTTTTCTAATACAATTTTGTTCACGTTATATTGTTACATGTTTCTTCTTGTCTTGCTTTAAATATTTTGTTGTTGTTGTTGTTGTTATTATTATTATTGTTATTGTTATTGTTGCTGTTATTGTTGTTGTTGTAACTTTAATAGATATTTTACTTCCATAATGGCTGCTTGTAAATATTTTTAATGTAAAATTTTTTCTTTAGCTGGCAACAAATAATAACAATAACATCAAGATTATTTATATGAGGAAATCACTCACTTATTCTCTTAACTCACTCACTAATTTACAATAACTCATTTCGTTAAATTATTTAGACGTTCATCGCTTGTTATACACATTTTAATGAAAAATTTTTTTAAAAAAATTTTTTTATACTTTTTTATTCTCTATTTTTCATTTTTTTTATTTATATTTTTTTTTTCATGCTACTGCCTTGGAATTTTAGAGTTAAAAGTTAAGAAAATCACATAGAAGGAAAAAAAACTTAAATTTAATTTAAATTAGTTATTATTAAGTCATACATTAAAGAGAAATATTTTAACATTTTTTGAGATTATAAAAAGCATTTTTTAAATGCCTTTTACAACACTAAACTTGTTCATCATTTTATCTAATTAACTCCAACTAACTTTAACTGTTTCTCTCTCATTATAACTTTTTATTTATCTTCCTTCTCTTACTATTTATCCTTGTCTCTCTCATTTAACTTTTTGAACATTTTGTAATGTATGGCATTTTCGATTTAACATCATACATTTTTTTTTTATAAAGCCTTTTATTTCCTTCTTCGTCTACATGTTTTTCTTTTATTTTTTACATTTTCTTTTTTTAATTGAAAAAAAGCGCATGAAACGTGTTAACTTTATTATTAATGATTATTAAAGATCTTATTTGTTAATTAAAAATATGCCAAGAAATATAGAAAAAATGCTAGATTAAAATAAAGATAAAAAATTATAAAAAAAAAACTAAAAAAAAACATTTTGCTTTATCTGTTTTATTGATTTATTTATTTTTGGCATTTTGGTTGGTTTGGTTTTCCTGGAATTACTTTGGATGGCATAAAACTTAATTTTTTGCTAAAGTATTCTAAAAGAAAATTTTTTTTGAAATGATTTTTTTGTTGTGTAATGTGGAAGACCAAAAGACATTTAAAATGCAGTGAAGCAACAACAATAGAAACATTAACAAAAATAAAAAAAAAATTTTTTTTGAATTAGAATAATTTAGTGTAACTAATTTAATTTTAAGAAATCCAGAATAAAATTATAAAATTGAAAAATAAACAAAGAATAAAATAAAACAAAAAGCAATACCAAAGAAAATTATAGTAAAAGTATATAAACAAAGAGACAATAAAATGGACAGACACAGGTTTCTTTTTATATTCTTATTATTTACATAAAAATTGAATGATATGAAAATTACTATAGAAATGACATTTAGTAAACACTTTGGCAGAATCATTTACATTTTTTTGCATATTTTTTCTTTGAAAGAGAGACAAACACAAAAAGCTTACGGTAAAAACAAAAACAACAACAAAAACAAAAAACAAAAGATAGATATAAACATAGAAAAGTAAACATGAAAACAAAAGCAAAAAAAAAAAAAAAAACAAAATAAAACTAAACGAAGCAAAACAAAACGAAGCAAAACAAAACGAAGTAAAACAAAAACGAAGCTAAACAAAACGAAGCAGAACAAAACGAAGCTAAGCAATTTAGGTGTTCAAGTATTTACATATTAGAAATTACATATCTTTTTATATATATATGTTAATCGATAAAGTAAAGCAACAATAGAAAATGTCAAAAAAACCCCTTAGGCCTTAATTATCCAAAAAAGTAAAAAAAAAAAAAAAAATAGAAGAAAGAAAATAAAGACGACCTCTGTGACCTCATTTTTACTTTACCATTTTTTATTTTGTTCTAAATTTTTGTAAATGCATTTTTTTTTTGTTTTCAATGTACTTTACAAGACCGTAGAAATAGCATAAGTAAACTTAGCAGTGTAAGACCAACCAGATAATTATGGTTTGTTGAAAAAATGTAATGCGTATATAAAGATTTTATATTGTGCGATAGTCTTGGGGCTTTAAATACACGCACACTCCTTCACCTGCACATGCACATGCACATATATAAATAATGATTGAATGAAATGTAGCTGCCAAAGGCGATAATTTTACTTTATATTATTGACCATAAATAAATTTGAAAAATTTCTAAGCATGTCCGTATACAAATATAAATATATTCATTCAGACTTTTTATACATAAAAGACTGTGATGTGATTTGTAACTCAGATAAAAATTCAAACTTCTTGTTATAGGGAAGACATAAGAAATTCAGAGTAAACTTTGATTACAGTCAGTCAGTCTGTCTGATTTTTTATGTTAATTTATACAAGTCCCAAATATTGATATAATTTAATTAAAATTCCTTCAAGATTGAATTATATTGAAAATAGTGGTACTTTATTCATTTTAGCAATCACCTTTGGTGTTGTATTGGAAACAACTTTTGTGAATTACAAAAGTTGTTTAAAAAGATTTGAAATCAATTTCAGTTAAGATCATTTTTTGTTTTTGGTTTCTCTATCCTGCCTTTAACACTCTTCTCAAACCAGAATTAGTCTCTTGAAATATTTCAAAAATTTCTCTTCTAGACTTTATGGCCTTGCTTTATATTTTCAAATTTATTTAATTATTTTTAACATTGACTTTTCGTATCGACTTTTACCATATTTTTATAAAAATATTACTCATTCTATTTTGTTGTTTTTTTTTTTATTGATTTTCTTTAATTTCATTTGATTTTATTTTATAATTGACGTGTAAGAATCTTGTAGGCATAAAACTCGTGTAATTAGGTCAAATGTTGTTTTTCTTTTCCTTTTATTTTTCATATATATAAAGTGCGTGCATATATCTACTTGTGTATGTGTGTGTGCCTGTATATGTGTGTATGTGTATTGAATTAAATTATGCACATAATTATCAAAAGTTTATTCATAAACAAGAAATAATTACCTGTTGCTAACAAACAAGCCAACAAATAAAAACCACCAAGTTAAAGTTATAATAAATGCATGCAACAACAACAACAACAACAACAATAATAATAATAGTAATAATAATAGTAATAGTAATAACAAATCAAGCAATTGTCGTAGCACTATAATAGGAAAATAAAAACAAATCGAATGAAAAGGAATATTAAAAAAAAAATGATAAATAAATAACAAAAACATTACAAAGAAAATTTTATGCTCTTTAATATGCTCGCTCAAATTCACAAATCATATGCATTCATTTAACTGTACATTTGTTTATATACATGTGTTTAATTTATGAATGTTGCTAACATTTTTCTTGCAACAGTAAAAAGTCATTTATATATTAAAAAATAAGCACGCAATTAACAATTACTAAAAAGCATGTTGTGACATGCATACCAGCATAGGCATCATTATACCGTTATAAAATGCAATAATACAATAACAAAAATTAAAAGAGAAATTCTTATTTAATTATTTTTCAAATATTCCTTTAAAATTTTATTGAAAATATTATAAAAAATAAAGTTTTAGATGATCATCCATATTAATTTTCATTTTAGTTCTCTGGTTCAATAAATAAATTTTAATCAACAAAAAAAAATTCGAATTATTTTATCTTGCCTTTTTTTCTTGTTTTTTTTTTTTGATTTAAAAAAAGTTTGTTTAGAAAAAGTAAATTGTTAAATAGTGATCGTTAATTAAGCAATAAATAAATGGAAATTTTCTCAATATTATATCGTTATTATAAAAGTTAAATAAACTAAAAAAATTATGCAACATTCAATTAGTGATAAATATAAAGTTTGAGGGCAAAGAAAGTTTGCTTTAAAATTAATATAAAACTTTCATTAAATTTTTTTTTTTTTAACTTAGAAATAAACTTTAAAGATTCAGATATGAAATCAATGATGTAACAACATTTCAGGTATTATCCAGAATCTATAAACAGTAAGAGATTTCTAAAGCTGTTATCGAGCATCAATTTGCTAAAAAAAAAAATGGTTAAGTGACAGTCCAAATCATTCAACGAGCTTTCGCTTTCTGATACCACCAAAATATTGAACAATGAAAACTGGCAATATATTTAAATAAAAATGACTCATTAAAAATTAGTTATGGATTTCGTTTAACAACAAAAATATTTTTTCCTAAATTCTTTTTGAATTGACCTTCTTTTAATTATTATAATTTTCCAAATGAATTTATCTTTTTTTAATAGATGATTATAACCTTTTATCCTTGGTATTTAAAAATATTTCAAACAATCAAGAAAAAAATAATTAATAAATTCATTATAAGAAGAAGAAAAAATATGCAAATGTAAAAAAAAAATATACTTTGTGCGTTTTCTTCTACGACGGCTTAAATGTTTAAAATTTAAAAATCTTTCAAGCAAAAAAAAAAACTATAAAAAAAGAGAAACTATTGAGATGATTTGGCAAAGGCTTTTAAATACCCTGCATTGTATTTGAAATTTAAAAAAATCAAAAATCATTGAAAAACTTTTTAAACCATTAAATTGATGAAAGATCGAAAAATGTAAAAATGTAAATGTAAATGTAAAAAAAAAATGTAATTTTTTTTTGAAATACATTTTATCAAATTCATTTTAGCAATTTTTCTTTAAAATCATGCCCATCTAAAAGAATTTTTTTTATAAAACAACAACAATCATTGTTCTAACCAAATCATTTATGGAAAATGTAAAAATGTAAATGTAAATGTAAAAAAAAATGTAATTTTTTTTTGAAATACATTTTATCAAATTCATTTTAGCAATTTTTCTTTAAAATCGTGCCCATCTAAAAGAATTTTTTTTATAAAACAACAACAATCATTGTTCTAACCAAATCATTTATGGAATCATTGTTCTAACCATTTATGGATCAAGTTATCCCAAAATTCCTGTAAATATTCTACAAAACTTATTATAACTTAGTTTACATATGACAAAGCATTTCAATAAAAAAAAATACAAAAAACATTAAGTAAAAAAAACAAAAAAAAAAATAAATAAATAAAGTGAAAAGTAATTTTGCCATCAGCATTCTTAGAATGTATCTTCATTGAATAAGCTAAGTTAAATGTTATGTGCATATTCCATAATAGCATGGATGCCCCTCAAAGTTTATACCTTTAAAATTCTAAACTAAATTAGAGGTAAAAGCTAAAAGTTAAAAGAGAGATAACCTTTGGCTACAACGTTGTTATTTTAACTCTTTTCCTGAAGAATAAAAATTCTTCCTTTCCTCTACTGTTATTTCTTCTTCTATTGCTTCTTCTTCTTCTTTATTGTCTTTGTTAATATTATACATGCATATTTATTTAGCATACATAAATTTATTTATATTTTATATAAACGACTAGACTTATAAAATATGTTGATTGTGTGGGCGTTAAGGCATTAAAGTATTTTTCTGTGTTTTTCTTTTCCCTTTTTTTTTTATTTTCTTTTTTTTTTTTTTTTCTTGTATTCTTCATGTTTCTTTTGCCTCATTTGGCCCTAAGGGATATGTGGTGCCCAAAAAAAAAAATTAAAAAAAAAGGTCTGAAAGAAATCTCATCACTACAATAAAATAGGAAATTTTTTTTAGGCATGAATATAAAAAAATATTTCTCAAGAATTTTAGTTTCTACTACAAATTGCAATTTTTTTTATTTGCAATTTATTTCTTTAATATGCGTTAACTGCCTACAAGAATAATTAGATGATCACTAGAAAAGTAGAATGTAAAAAGAAAAATAAAACGAAAAAAAAAAACTTAACCAAGACAATAGAAAATAAATGATGATATTGATGGTAATAGAAGATGTAAAAATGGACAGGACAAAGTAAAAAAAAAAAACATGTTACCAAATGGCTAAGCCTGAAATCATGATTACCCACCATCACCATCAAATCCAAACAAAAAACTTTAAATAGGCTTGACAGACTTGTTTTTTTTTTTTATTTTAAATTTTGATTAAAACAATCAATTTGCATGATTCTTACTATTTGACTGGGACATAAAATTTAGTTAATATCTATTAAAATGATGATTGGTGTATATAAAAAAAAAAAAAGAGGAAGAGGAAGAAGTAGTTGTAGAAATAATGCTGCTTGTTTTTAATGCGACCTTAAACTGGTGTTCAGTTTTTTTTTTTTTTTTTATTTCCTTTCTTCTTATTTGCTACTTTTTTTATGGAAAGCTATAAAGAATTCATTAAAGCAACATCTCTGTCATTTTGTATTGAGGCAATATAAGTTTAAGTGTATATGTATATGTATGTATATGACGGCTACTTATATTGATTTTCTTTATTCTTTCATTTCATTTTAGCTCTTTTTTTTTAGCTCTCATATTTTTTCATTGTTTCTTATTTTTGTTTTTGTTTTTTATTTATATTTTGTTGCTTTAGGCCTAATTGAAGTTGAAGGAGTTGTACTCAACCAATATATATATATATATATATATATATATATTTACAAAAATATTGTATATAGTTTTCTATGATTTGATCTGCTCATATAGTTTATGGTAATATCTATTCATTTATATAAGGAATAGAGTTATGGACAACAAGCTACTGCAATTTGACTTTGTACAGATAATGAACACACAATGTTTATACATGATGATATTTGTTTTTGTTATTGTTATTTTTTTATTACTATTGTTATTGTCATATGTGCAACAGGTTGGTTTTTCTTTGTTTTTTTTTTCTTTTTTTGTGGCCTTAATGCATGTTACGCCCACCGTATCATTTTGCTTTATATTCTCAATAGTTTTGTTACTTTTAATTGTTGTTGTTCTATTCTTCTTCTTCTTCTTCTTCTTCTTCTTCTTCTTCTTGTTTTCTTTAATTTTTGTTTGTTTTGCTTTACTGTTTTGTTTTCTGTTGTTGTTAGTGTAAACTTTTCATTTGTATTCTAAACCACTCAAAATGAATGCGCCACATTCATTAATCACTATTGAAATTTAATTTAGTTGTTATTGCATTTATTATTTAATTGTTGTTGTTGTTATTGTTATTGTTATTGTTGTTATTGTTGTTGTTGTTGTTGTTGTTATTGTTGTTGCAATACTATTAATAGTAACACATATTTGCAATTTATTCTTCTACTTTAGCTACTGTTTTTCAAAAAGAATATCAATAAATTTTTCTTCGACCAATAACATTTCTTTTCAACTTTTTTAAATAGGCTGTTTCAAAGTGTACACTACAATTAAATGAAGCCTGTTATATGGAAGAAAATTCTTGAGATGATTTTTCATAATATAATTTTATCAGAAACCAAAGAGAAAATCAATATTTAAATCATAAAAATGTTTTACAAATTATTATGGTCTTAGAATTTATAGATTTTTGGAAAATAGTCTTTTTCAATACATCTCCATAAAAATTATTCGATTAAGAGAAACTGAAAACCGTAGGCATTAAGTTTATCATTTATTTTTTTAAATCAAAACTTCCTCTAGTCGTCCCCAAAATTTTACTACTTTTTCTTGATAAAGCCTTCAGCATTAAATATCATTTGTATTGGTAAAAAAAATTATTTCAGAAGTTTTTTTTTTTCGTGAGTGAATAGTTTCAAGTCTCAAGTTTCTTCTTAGATACAATAATTTTATATAATCTGATACTAAATTTTTGATTATTTCAGCTTTAATTTTACAATCTAAATAAATTTATTAAATAAATATTAGGAATGCCCATAATAATAAAATAATAAAGTTCTATGATGCTCTTGCTCAACTTGTGAATCTAACCAAGCTGCCCAAGTCCCAGCAATAACACCAAATATACCGCATAGTATTAAAAATATATCACGTATTAGAATAATTTTATATGGACCATAACCATCCGAATAATGCATACATAAATCCATAATAGAGGGAAATATGAATGCTAAAATTGATAAACAAAATGCTCCCAAAAATGGTAAAAATATTGATATATCGGGTGATATGGCAGCTACAAATACTAAATGTAAATTTAAAAAAAAAAAAAAAAATATTGAATTATAATTTATAAAATAAATAAATTGAAATTTTAGCATTAGAATAATATAAGTTACCACTACATAAGACAATAAAACAACGTGTATTTATTTCCATTAAAACATGATCTTTCTCTTCAAAGTGTTCCATTAAATATTGATGCCATAATATATCAACAAGAACAAAACCTTGCATAGCATATGAAATATAAATGGCTAAGGCTAAAAATACTTTCAATATGCGACCAAGCCTTAAATTAAATAATTTTCAATTTAGATAAAATTCTTGTTAATTCTTGTTAAATTCTTGTTAAAATTTACCATGTATGTGGTGGTATATTATAAGTAATACTACCAAAAGATTCACAACCGAAACTCCAATAACCAAAAAAACCAAATACAGCATAAATTGTTAAAGTGATTAAGGAACCCAAAGTTAATATACCTGTGATACCTAAATAATCTTCCGGATTTTTCATATCACGTTCAATGGCTAAAATCTTTATATTAAGAAAATATTATAAAATAATTTTTATCAAAAATAATTTGAATGTAATGTAAAAAGATTAAGGCTTGTTTAAAATATTTTATAAAATATATAAGACATACTACACCCACTGATTCCATAGAGAATAATATTGTACCAAAAAATAATGGAAATTTATGCCAATCATTAAACATATTACGTTCATTAAGCGGCGGTAAATTTTCAATGCTAAAATATAATATACAAAAAAAACCTAGAAAAAATATAAATAAATTTTTAATAAAAAAATTTATAAATTAATTAATTAATTAAACTAACTTATAATTAATAAAATATTAGCTAGCATTGATAAAGGTACAAGATTTTTTATATTTCTTATTAAAAAGATGATCACCAATGGACTGGTTAAACCAATAACATACAATGTAAAACTAGTAGACGAAATATATTCATCACCCAATTGCTTAACATTATCTGCTATAAATAATATGTAAACACAACAAACGCCAAAATGATATAAAAACATAAATAAATTTACTGCAAATCTATGAAAATTATAAAAAAAAATATATATATATATATATAAAAAAAAAAATTGGAATGGAATTCAATTAAACTCAAACAAAAAAAACTTACTCAGCAAATGGTGAAAATCTTTGTAAATAATATGGTCCATTGGCAATGGCTAATTGTAAACATTTACCATACGATATAATTGGATTTGTATAATATTTGGCCAATAAACGCATATTTTTTAACTAAAAAAAATTTTTCTAAAATTATATGTGATTTTTTTTTTGAATACCTTTTTTTTTTTTTTTTTTTTTTTTTTTTCTTAAATTCATACCAATATAGTTATACAATAAACCATAATTAAACCGATAACATAAGTGCCAATGAAACCCATTACATAACCGGAATTACAAAATGCTACAGGCATTTCTAAACAACCCGTACCCACGGATGCTTTCATTAAACTTATAAGAGCTCCAAGATTTCTATAAAATTATAACATAAACAATTATATTTATAAATGTATAAATAAATAAAAAGAAAAATGTAAAATTTATAATTTTTCTAAAATTTCCTACGTTATTCCAATTAAATTTGACTGTTCATTAGATTTTCTTCTAGACCTTGTCCGTACCATTTTCTATAACATTTTTTTTTGTACCAAATCAAATTTATATGAAATGAAAACAAAAACAATTGAAAATTATTTAAAACAATAAATCGATATATTAATTGATATGAAGAAAAAATTGTTAGAGTAAAAAAAAATCAATGTATAAAATATTTATAAAATATTTGATCTAAGCAACAATATAAAAAATAATCATAGATAAAGAGAAATTTCAATTTTCATGGCTGTTAAATTATTTTTGATATAATCAAATAAATTTTCGGGCTTTGTCTAGAATAAACTTGGTATTGCCTTATTAAATAACAAGGCTAAAAAATTTAAGTAAAGACTTTAAATAATCTATATTATAAAATAAATTTGAATAAAAATTAAATTCAATTTATTTGCTTTAAGTTTTTTTTTTCTATTTTTTCTATTTTTTCTATTTTTTTTTTTTTTTTTGTATTATAATTCATATAAAATTCATCTATGCCATAAATCATACAATGTTATTGTCATGCCTACAGAAGATAAAACAATACCGAACCACATTAAAAGTACATTTCGTATTAATGTAAAATTTAACTCTTTTTCCCATGTAAGGCACATATTCATGGATGCTGGCAAAATAAATATGAATATTGTTACAGTTAGATATGCAACAAGGCATACAATAATTTCTAAATATTGTAAATAGGCTGCAAGTGCAACTGTAAAAATAAATTTAAAAAAAAAATTAAAAAAAAAAAAATTACTACTTTTTTCATAGAAATTATTTTTGCGGCATATAATTTTTATGATCTAAAAAAAAAATATAAATAAAAAAAATAATAAAAATATTTATACAGAGAAATTTACCTAATAAAAATATGATGAATATTCTTGATAAATGTTCATATAATGGACGATTTTCCTTTTGAAAATATTTTATAAAATATTTGTAAAATATTAAATCAACAATTACATAATAACAAAAAAATTGATTACAAAATACTGCCAAAATACAAATCACCAGCCAAATTATGCAAAAACTAAAATGATTTAAGTAAAATATTTAGAAAAATGTAATTTTCTTTTAAAATTTTAAAAATATAATTTACATGTTATCCATTGGTACATTATTAATTATAAGAATATTCGTTTTCTCATCAAAACTTGCCGAGCCAATAATTCCAATAAATATTGAAGCTCCTATAATAAATAACATACCGATATTTAAAATGCCATACCATTTTGTGAAATGTTTCGGTTGTCTCAGATCAGCAGCAATATTAAGCAACTTATAGTATAAAAAAAAAAAAATTAATAATATTAAATAAATTTTGTAATGATATTTAATGAATAAAATATATATATAAAAAAAAAAAACATACCACGCCCATAGGACAAAAGGTATATAAACAAATTCCCAATAAATGTATAAAAGGGAATTGTATATTAAAATCATCAATATTCTTCTGCATAGTAAACTTATGGAGGCATATAAAAAATATAAAGCATATAAGACCTAATAAAATTAGAAGAATGAATGTAACCAAATTGATGGCCTACAATAATAACTTACCTATATATTTTGCAAATTCGAATAAAATGGTAAAGCCCATTAAATAATAAAAATGTTTACAAAAGGTGAATAGTAGAAATGGAAATAATTCCAACCATTCAAGAAACCATAATTGTATTTTTATAGAATAAATTTCAATTATATGTTTCAGGATTATTGCTATAAATGTCACATTTATACAACCAATACCCATATAATGGATAATAATTATTATGTCCATAAAAATTCTGAAAATTATAAATGCAGTATAAATAAGTTATATAAAAAAAAAAATATTTAATTGATAAGAATTTATACTCAGCCTCAAAACTAAAATTTTGTAAATTTATGGGTCCCATTTCAAAGGCTTCACGTAATGCCTCCGATATACCTAAATAAGGTAAACCAGTTTGTATACTTAACTGAAATATATTTTCAAACTTAAAGGAAACCATTTTTAATAGAAATATTAATAAAATCTTGCATTATTTGAAAAAAAAAATTAAAAATTTATAAAAATTTATAAAAATTTACAAACATTTACCAATAAATGTAATGCATACATGGCAATTAAACCAATAATAATTGAGGTAGCAACAGCAATGGACCAATCGATATTATGAAAAGCATAAGGCAACATAAACCAACCAATATTGCATATTGATTTAATGAGATGGAATAAAGCTGTACAATAACTGGAATATAATAAAATGCCAAGCAAGGTCCTTGAACTTTTTTTCACTTTATTTTGTATAATTTACCTTAATTTATAATAATTATTATTCGCTTGCTCTACAACAATATTTATAGAAGACATTTAACAAAATAGATTTGTAAAAACAAAAAAAAAAAAAAATAATGCCTAAAAAAAAATTCAAAGAAAAGACAAAAAAAAAAAGAGTTTCTCTCTCTTTTTTTTTTGGCTGTAAAAAAAAAATAACAGGGCGTAGTGTTTTAATTATTAATATTTTAATATTTATATATGGAAATAATTCTCTTTAAAATTAATTATTAAAAAAATAAATAATAAATTAGATATATTTAGAAATAAAATTTAAACAACCATCAAACCCTACATCACAAATGTTGTAGCTGATGTTGCTGCCAATTATTATTTTTAATGTTATTTCTCTTTGCTTTCTTTCATAGAAAAATTGTATTTAATTTTATAAATAACATTTTTTATATAAAATATTATTTCATTTAAAAACCTAATGGACAACATTTGCAGTATACTGCTATTACATCAATAGGCCCATAAAATGAAGCGTTACCCTAATTGTTGTTAACTCATAAATATAGAAAATATAAAGTATTTAATGTAAAAGTCCATAAATTTCTTATGTATTTGTTTATGATAGTGTTTGTAAGCATTTTACCAACAACATTTTAATTAGCCACAATTTTCAAGAACACTTAAGTTACACTTAAGTTACACTTAAGTTACACTTAAGATAAAATGTCATTTATATGAGAATGACAAGACTTCATTAATGCACTTTTTTTGCTTTAAATTACACTTAGCAATAATTGTTGCTACCACTTGCCATACAAATTTATATGTCTTATACATATAAATTTGGGCCAAAGAAAAATAGAGAAGCCATAGAAGAGAAATAAAATAGTTACCTTTGTAAAAATACTTTTTTCCTGATTGTTAATTTTGATGCTAATTGCTCTGCTCCCCATTTGATCAAACACTTTGAAAATTTATATAATGTATTACATTTAATTTGAGCTATTTATTTTTAAGTAAGTTTTATAAGAAGAAATCTTTTAAAAAAAAATTTTCTAGGGTATCACCTTCTATTTTTAAGAGTTTTTAGCTCACTGAGCTAAAATTTCATAACAAGAAAAATTTAAATCAGCAATTGTCAAATTTTATAAAATTAAGGCTTGCTAATTTTAATTTAAAATTAAAATTTTTAAAATGCTTTAAAAAAATGAAGAAAAATTTTGCAATTTTCTTTTTTTTTTTTATAGCCTGCTTCAAAAAAAGCTCGCTAATTAAAAACAACCAACTCCATTTTTATGCTTATACTTTCATAGGTCTAAGAATATTTATTTTTATTTTTTTTTTTTGTTTTTTTTTTTTTGGTTGGTTTAAAAAAAAAATGGATAAAGCTGGCATAAGTTTTGCCATTTAATTTATGACATTTTGATTGTAGATCTTAATTAGGCGACAGATAAAATTGGTTCAAAACTGTTGTGTACACTTTTATTGTTTTATATTTATTTATCTCTTTTCACTCTCGTTGGTTACATGCATATAACTGTTGCTTTCTTAATATCCATAAAATATACAAATCGCACATATAGTTGGCCTTATAAAAGTAAAAAAAAAAATAAATAAATAAATAAAATAAACCTTGTGAAAATATTTTTACCTTTGTAACGTGATGGTGGTGGCCTTTTAAGGGCTTTTTATATAAAGACAAATGTAAATTGTACCAATTATTTTTCTGCAATGAACATTAAAATAGATTCTCGCTGGTAACTGAATTGTAACACAAACAATTTATGTAAATAAGAAACAAGTGCATAAAGCTTTTAAGAAGTTAAAGTGATGGCATAAAGGCCTTGTTGTTGTTAGACCAATGTAGTAATATGCACAAATTATTAACATCATCATCATAATCATCATCATTATAATCATCATAATACCAATGAATATCATTATCATGTATTATTATGTATCAACTTTATTGTTATTTTTATGGGTTTATACTTTGTCTACTTTGTCTATCTTCTTTGGTATGTACTTTTGTTAAGCAGAAGAAATTCTGCTTCTTGCTTTTTCCATTTTCTTGCTTCTTAATGCTTTTGTTAGTTTGTTGCCATCATTATACAAATATTTTATATATGTAGTTGTAAAAAGCCTAACTTGATGTGATTATAACACACATATACACAAATCCATACATTGTGTTAGAATAAACAACATGTGTATGAATAAATTCTCACTTTAGATAAGATCGAAGTAAGAGAAACTATTTAGTTTTAGTCTTTGAAATTGACTCTCTTTT
>JAKKIB010000044.1:0-12662 GCA_023089585.1 Melophagus ovinus
AACTTTGAATGACTGTTAGATGAATGGTTGTAAGTCAAGGATTACAATATATCTCTAATGCTAAGCACAGCTGCTTTGTGATCGTAGATTCATTGGAACATTCCACTCCCTCACCAAACATACAGGTGACAATGGTGTTCTTTTTCCTTAAATGGTAGATAAAAATAAATTTGGCTATCATTTCACTGGTTTGAAAGAGCTATTCAGAGTTATTCCTTGTTGTATGGCTCCAGTGGATAAGCCAAGTTAGAGACTAGCCTTTGGAAACCCATGTTGTGTGTTTGCGCGTGTAGCTATTCCATGATTCATCCGGTTCTGCCCTAAAATGAGCAAAATTAATTTCCTAACTTAAAATGTGAATGCCCATAGATTAAATTGTTTTAATAAAATATTAATGTTTTAATAATTGTTATTAATAATAATTAACTTATTCATATTTCTTACTGAAAGAATAAACCGGCTTTGGGATTTTAATCTCTTAAGAGTTCTCAATCCATTTCTACCATCAAGATGTAAAGGGAGGGGCAAAGAGAAAAGGAGAAGAAGATGTGTAATAATATATAAATAAACTTTATAGTGAAGCAAATTGTGCACCAAAGGAAGACGATACTTCAGTCCCAAAGTACTTAAAATATTGCACTCAAACATCTGAAATCCACTTCAAATGCTTATTGGTGTGTATGTTTGTGGAGAGGGGTAGGTGCTTATCAGCTCTCTTTCTCATCCCCAGAGAATCATTTTTAGTACAAAACATCTGTTTTGCATTTAGCTTTCTCCCCTCATCCTACCTTCAGTGGTCTCCACCATCTCTGAAGATGAAGGTTAATATTAAACATGGTCTTAATGGTTGTCCAATCAATCATGATTTTTTCTCTGAGTTAACGCCAGGCAGAGCAACACACTTTATATAAGAAATCAGAGACAGGAGTAGATGAGATAATGTAAAATCACTTATGTCGGCACTCTAGAGACAGTGCCCGTTAAATATTTAATAAAGTCATTAACCTGATAGAGAGAGGAGGAGGGTAATGGATGGCCTTTGCTTATAGGGCAAGGCTCGAAAAGTGCACCATTTTCCCCAGGGCAAGTACTGCAAATGCCCCAATTCTATAAAGAGAGTCACAGATTTAAAAAAAACAGTCCTTAAAATCCTTAGTTTGGCTCATTGCAAAACTGCAGAATTGTTTGGGATGACACAGTAAAGATGCTGTGTAGCATACACAGCCTTCCCAAAGCAACCCAAAGGCTTACTCAGGGTCTTTCTCCACCCACACTTCACTGTGGCGTAACACATATTTTCTGCCCGTCTCCATGAAATTGTCTTTATTTTATTCTCACCCATAATGGGATTGGCTTAAGTCACCCTTCTAGCTGCGTTAGTGTTAAATAGCATTTGCCCCTTTAAGCCAATGGCATCTAAGGTCAACCACAAAATGTATCAAAGCTGTGAGGTTTTCTCACCCGTTTCCTTAGAGTCAGGACTTGAAGGAGATGAGAGACAAGAAAAGAATCAGGAGCGGGACAGGAAATTTCATGCTCCTATATGGTTTTCTGCCTATTGAAAGGTGGATGAAGAGAACCAGCTCAGCAGTTCTGAAAGATCTTTAATGTAATAAGGCAACAGCACATGTGTACATAGTGAAATGATGAACATATTCGGAGAAACAATCCCAAATAAACATTCTCCAAAATAAATGTGAATCCTGCCTCTCACCCCTTCCATATCTTCAAGGATTTGTTGGTTTTCAATTTGGCAAGGAAAACCCATTTTTATTGTTACTGTATTGTTTCTTCTTTCTGTACACACAGCAGACCCCAGCAAAATATACCACTGAAACAATATAACACAACAAAATAAAGCATTACAATGATGTCTTACAATCCAAGAAGTAGTAAATAGAATAGAATAACAGAGTTGGAAGGGACCTTGGAGGTCTTCTAGTCCAACCCCCTGCTTAGGCAGGAAACCCTACACCACTTCAGACAAATGGTTATCCAACATCTTCTTAAAAACTTCCAGTGTTGGAGCATTCACAACTTCTGGAGGCAAGTTGTTCCACTGATTAATTGTTCTAACTGTCAGGAAATTTCTCCTTAGTTCTAGGTTGCTTCTCTCCTTGATTAGTTTCCACCCATTGCTTCTTGTCCTACCCTCAGGTGCTTTGGAGAATAGCTTGACTCCCTCTTCTTTGTGGCAGCCCCTGAGATATTGGAACACTGCTATCATGTCTCCCCTAGTCCTTCTTTTCATTAAACTAGACATACCCAGTTCCTGCAACCGTTCTTCATATGTTTTAGCCTCCAGTCCCCTAATCATCTTTGTTGCTCTTCTCTGCACTCTTTCTAGAGTCTCCACATCTTTTTTACATCGTGGCAACCAAAACTGGATGCAGTATTCCAAGTGTGGCCTTACCAAGGCATTATAAAGTGGTATTAACACTTCACGTGATCTTGATTCTATCCCTCTGTTTATGCAGCCTAGAACTGTGTTGGCTTTTTTGGCAGCTGCTGCACACTGCTGGCTCATATTTAAATGGTTGTCCACTAGGACTCCAAGATCCCTCTCACAGTTACTACTATTGAGCAAGGTACCAAATATACTTTACCTGTACATTTTGCTTTTCTTGCCTAAATGGCACACACAGGATTCTTTCTCCCTTCCCTCTAACCATGTCACAAATACACTTTAAAAAATGCCTTTTTGGGTCACATTCTGAGGCAGTTTAAAGTTATCTGTAAGCGATCCAGTTTCAAAGTAGTATTTTCCTTTCCCTCTCTTCTCCTAGCACAAATTTTGGGACAGATATGATCTAGCACACTTCACAACAGGAGCTTCACACTTCACAACAGGAGCTTCACACTTCACAACAGTAAGAACATAATTCAGATGAGTGCAAATGCACTTCAGCAGCAACCCAGAACACCAGAAAAAAGAAACAGATCATCTATACAATGCTTTCTTACAAAATGGATAACTACACAACTTTATCAAAATGTGCCTGACCACTTAACCCGCTATAGCACAACCCACACAAGCTATGGCAAAGATAACATTATCATACATCTAAAATATATTAGAAACAACCAACAGACTATTACAACCATATGACACCCTGCCCCACCTGGTCGAGCAAAGAGGGTATGTTACAGACCCCATATGTTAAAGAATTCCAGCTGGCAGGGTCTAAGAAGAAATCCTTGTCTACCATTGCCCCTGCCCTATGGAACTTCTTGTTCCCCGCTGGCAAGGTTGGCACCAGTGGTGGGATTCAATTTTTTTACTACCAGTTCTGTGGGCATGGCTTGGTGGGCATGGCTTGGTGGGCATGGCAGGGGAAGGATACTGCAAAATCTCCATTCCCTCCCCACTCCAGGGGAAGGTTACTGCAAAATCCCCATTCCCTCCCGATCAGCTGGGACTCGGGAGGCAGAGAA
The DNA here is from genome assembly GCA_023089585.1 of Melophagus ovinus. Classification (NCBI taxonomy): domain Eukaryota; kingdom Metazoa; phylum Arthropoda; class Insecta; order Diptera; family Hippoboscidae; genus Melophagus; species Melophagus ovinus. The sequence continues at coordinate 3,436 of JAKKIB010000044.1, forward strand.
TAGATGGGGGTGGGGCCAGTCAGAGGTGGTATTTACCGGTTCTCCAAACTACTCAAAATTTCCGCTACTGGTTCTCCAGAACTGGTCAGAACCTGCTGAATACCACCTCTGGTTGGCACCCACTTTTCCAGCCCTCCAGCAGAACAATTGGCATGGGGTTGAAGAGAAGCATGCAATCTTGATGGTGGTTGGTGGTCTGAGAATACTTCCTCCACCTTTTCACTTATCTTTTAGCATTGTTTTTTCCTGGTTTGTCATTTGGTTTTAATTCTATTTTAACTGTATCTTTTATTTGATTTTATTTATTTTTTTAAATCTCCGAACCACCCAGACTTAGTTAGATAGAGATGGGCAGTGCCTAATTTGGTGCCTAAATCAGCAAATATTTAATGTCATTGAAGACTGACAGGACTCGAGAGATTGTTCCAGGCAAGTTTAGCGTTTCTCGGCCAATCTTATCGTTAGCATTGGAGGCATTAAAATGAAATACTAAACTCTCTAAAGAGGTTAGAAGGGGAGCAAGGGCAAAACAATATTTGTAAGCACAGCAAGTCCTGTGGTTTGTTTTATATGCTTTTCAAGTTATACTTGAAATTGATAGCAACTTCAGTGCTGATAAAGCAGCATTGCTTTTTAGCTTGCTATGCTTTTCCTGTCTTTCAGAAATTATGGCTCGCTAAAGTCTAAATGATGCTATGAGCCATTTATAAAATGCAATTCAGTGACAAGAAGTTTTATTATTGTTGCTTGTTTGTTTTGGAGATAACAGCATAAATACTCAGAAAGAAATTCAAAGTACTTCATTTTTAAGTTCAGTTCCCCCAAGAATAACATCTCAAGATGTCTTTAGGAGTTATCATGCAATGCATCTCCAAATGCAGGGGGGGTGTTGCCCTGTTAATTTCCTTATAAACAGATTGCATTAAATCTCAGCCAATGGCAGGGCTGCCAAGAGCTTGGCTATTATAGATTTCAGATTTGATTTCAAATAACTGTTGACTGTTATTTGTGTATCTTCAAAACAAATTATTTCCTGGAAGCAGCTTTATCTTTGGGTATTATTGCTCTAATCTGTCCAGACAAGTTGAGAAATTATTTTTAAGAACGTGTGAGAATTTTATTTTTCATAAGAACTTCCTAAAGTTGCCAAGAACTTGAAAGGTTTTAAAAAAAAACAAAGCCATTTTTCATTATTTTTCTGTCAGATTTCCAGTTTTGCCTCTTTCCTGTTTCATTATTAGTGATGCTTCTTCTAATGTATCTAAGCATAAGGCAGGATAGCGGGCAATCATTGGTGTACAATTAAGATATATCAGAGCTGAAAATGGCATCAGGAGGAAATGCAAGCAGGTGTTGATAGCCTGCTGAGTTAAAATGGTACAAAATTACATCAACATAAAAGAAACAACATAAAACAACAGGACAGCAAGAACTAAAAATGGCATAGAATATAACAACACAGAGTCAAACCAATTCTGAATATCCATGAAGCTTTTCAATTGTGCCAACAAGAGAGGGATCTAAATAGATCCCAATTAGATTCCCTGTTATTCCATTAAATCCTGTGTACAGCACCAATGGATTTTGAGTTGTTGATTATCCGATCTGAAGGTCCTCCAATTTATAAATTATTAACATTGTGTCATTCTTTTTCACACTGCATATTCCTTCAATCTCCAAAGTACATTCGCAGCGTACTTAAAATAGATCTAATTACAGATAGTCCTTAACTTGTAATCACAACTGGAACCAGAAATTCTATTGGGAGTCAATGTGGTAGTAAGCTGAGTCAGACCCAATTCTGTAACAATTTTACAGCGGTCATTAAGCAAATCACATGGTCATTAAGCAAATCCAGCTTCTCCAATGGGCATTTTTGGGTGGTCATTGGGGAAAAGGGTTGCAAATCGCAATTACGTAACTCAAGGCTGCTGCAACTGATTGCAAATGTAAGCCAGTTGCCAAGCACCCAGATCAGAGGTGGGTTTCTACCACTTCGGACCAGTTCAGCCGAACCGGTAATGGTTTGATGGCCTGGGTCACTGGAACCGGCAGCGACCCAGGCCTGCCACGCCCCTAAACCAGTTCTCCTATGGGACTGCCATCTTGATTTTTGGTTCTGCGCATGTGCAGAACAATTGTAATTGCATTAATTTAATTTTGTGTGTGCATATGCAGACCTATTTTTGCGCATGCGTGCACGAACCGGCAATAATGCTGAGAGCAACCCACCCCTGACCCAGATCATTAACATGTGAACACGAGGGCTGCCTGCAACAGTCGTAAGTATGAGTACAGGTCATAGGCTGTTGGAACCATTGCTAAATGGAAGATAGTGTGTCAGTGTGCAATCAAGTCAGTGCTGGTTTTTAGCGATGATATAAATTTTCTCCAGGGTGATGAGTCTCCAAAATGGTCTTTCAGATTTTCCAACTATGCAACTGTTCACCACTGTTATTGAGTCTTATGATTTCCTCTTCTACCTTTCCTGTATTATAGACTTCTTCAGAGAGTATCAAAGAGAAGTATTTTCATAATGACTCCAAAGTATGGCAATTTGACCCTGATCATTTGTGCTTCAAGTCAGATCCATCTGTTTGTTTTCTTGGTTATCAATGGCATTCTCAGGAGTCTTCTCCAACACCAAAGTTGAAAAAGTATCAAGTACTCAGAAGCATCAGTACCAGTGGTGGGATTCAGCCAGTTCGCACCTATTCGGGAGAACCAGTTGTTAACTTTCTAAGCAGTTCAGAGAACCGGTTGTTGGAAGAAATCTCATTTTGTTTTTTTCCACTTTACAGGGCTAATCCTGTAAGGAAGGCAGGAAGGAAACATTCTGGTGTTGTTTCTAGCCTAATCTTTATTGCCCTGCTTACAGAAACTGCCTCTCCGGTTAACCCTTATTACATTGTAACAGCTAAGGTGAAGCACCATCGACGTGAGTTGGCCACGCCCACACGGTCACATGACCACTGAGCCATGCCTACCCAGCTGGTCATTAGGGTAGAGAACCGGTCGTTAAATTATTTGAATCCACCACTGATCAGTACTCTTTCTATCCTGCTTCTTCAAACATTCCCATAGAGCAGTGATTGCTAACCTTTTTATTGTTGGGTGCCAAAATGTGAGGTGCATGCGCAATAGCGCATCTGTGTGCCAGCACCCATAATGCAAAGCACGCCCCCACATGTGCATGCACACACAATCCCCCCACACTCCATTCCCACGTGCTCCGCACTGCTCACCTCCAAGTTGAGCTTGGTATTTCCCCTGGTGGGCCGGGGGAGGCCGTTTTTGCCCTCCCCAGGCTCCGCTCATGTGCTGGCAGATATGGCTCCACATGCCACTTGTGTCATAGGTTCAGATATGGCTCCGCATGCCATAGGTTCGCCATCAGGGCCATAGAGGTTGAAGGGAAAACCTTTCCCAAATTTATTAGCCATATCATACAGTAATGGAGGCTGACTGTACCTTTGAACGTATGCTAACTATACCACTGAATGAATAGTTGCAGCAAATATTCTGTGCAAAGGTGGGCTGCACTTACCTTAACAACTGGTTCGCTGGTTGTGAAAGCACGCGTGCATTGGCTTCCCTCATATGCGCCACTTTGGGCTGAAACAGAGCACAAACATGCAGCTAATCAAGTCAGCAGCTCCGGTGTAGTACAGCAGGCGTGGCGCGGAACTCAGCTGGGCAGTGTGGGTGGGGGGACGAGCCAGAAAGTTAGTTGTAAATGGAAAGGATAGCGCAGGGCGGGTGGGCATTCCCATTCAGTGATCACAACTACCAGTTCGCCTGAACCGGTCCACCAGGCACCAGCCCACCACTGATTCTGTGGCATAGATGCAAAGACCAGCTATTAAGCTGAATCTTTAGGCCAGGCTGCATATGTTACTATGTGATTCGGTCCAACAGGAGAGACAAACTTCCACTAACTCTTATGACATTTTCTCTGGCAGACCCTGCTTCATTTAACCCAATGTCACGTCACATCACTTTCAGGGCATAAAATGTTTAACTAACTCAGTATGTTTGGATAGCCTATGTAGCAAATGCTCTTTCATTTTCTAGTATTTAAAGCAGCGTCTTATCTCTTACCGACATATTTCAAAGTTTTAATTTTTTTTCAGCCTTTTATGGTTTAAATTGGTTAGTTACATTCTCAAATCTGAAATCATTCCTTGTTGCACTGCATTCCTATTCTCTTTCTAAAGACCATCCCATGTTAATAGCATTGACACAGGAAATAGGTTCATCTTGTTGTTATTAAATTTTTCTGCAAAGCACTCATAGCTCAGTGATTTAAAAATAGAGAGGGAAATCTGCTAGCTTTGAATTTTTAATTTTCATCCACACTGGAAGGGCCCAAGCAAGGGAGGAGCACATGATACCAAGTACCAAAAATTAATGAATCACCATGACATTTTCTCCTAATGATATTCAGAGCACCTCTGTAGACGTTAGATAAAACGTCTGAAAGAGAGTTTCAGTGAAATTTCAGAAGGAAAGAAGGAAGGAACGAAGGAAGGAAGGAAGGAAGGAAGGAAGGAAGGAAGGAAGGAAGGAAGGAAGGAAGGAAGGAAGGAAGGAAGGAAGGAAGGGGGGGGAGGGAGGGAAGTTAGCTCTATATATTCCAAGCCACAAAGTTTAATTTTAGAGATAAGTGTAGTTAAAAACAAGTTAAAAACTGTCAAAATAGGAAAACAAAAGCATTTATGCTTCCAACAATAACCTTAAACCTTGACTTATACTCTTCAAACATTTGCTTTGTAGCTGCACAAGAAACATAATCCCAAATCAATGGTATACACTGCTTTGACTGCTATGCAACACATTCAAATTTTCTGTTTGTTTTTAATTACATTAAAAAAAGACTTACAAATTTCCATTTCATCTAGTATCATCTTTTGTTCTAGAAGTTAATAAAAGAAGAGAAAAATAAAGTGGTAGTCCAAAGAAATAATTACTCTCTTAATCCTCTGAAATAATATAATTAGTATGTTATAATAAAAGATAATATCCTATGGAAGCAGTTCAATTTTTGTGCATTAAATAACTGTTTATGCAGAAAACATGGAAGCTGATGTTTACCATCTTTTGAAAATTTTTATACCGTACTCAGTAGAGCAGACAAAAAAAATGAATAATATGCATTCCCAATCCATGAAATATATTCATACAAATAATAAATGGATGGATGGAGGAATAAATACATTTTAGGAACAAAATATTATGGTGAAGCGTTTGAATAATTTAAGGTGTTTATTTATTTAAATTTTTGATTTGAATGAATAGCCCACTACAAGTTCAGTTAAAATAATAATGGCTATAAAAATTCAGCCAATGCTGATGTAACCCCATTCTACAAAACTGTTCCAATTGAAAAAATATAACTTGCAATTCACATTGTTTTGAGTAGCGCAGTAATTCTGTTAGTTGAATAAATAGGACACGGAAATGCTTTTCTGTAATTTTTTCATGACAAGATTATTTAGCAACATTTTCCCTTCATTTTTCCCCTTTTAATCAAATAGCGAATCAATCACTACCAATCTTGGGTCATTAATTTTTTTAAAGTGACACCAGTAAACTCAAATTCTCTCCAATAAGCATTGGATTGACGTACATTTGTCCTTATTTCCAAGAGAAAATAAGCTTCCACACAGCATTCTCTCAGACAATGCACCAGTGGTGGGTTCCAGATCCCGTTGCAACCGATACGATGCAATGGGGCCCGGAGGCCACCACATGAATGCACGCAGCACATACACACACACGCAGCACGCGCATGCATCCTTACCTCCTGCGATGCCTCTTCGACATTCCAGCTGCTTGGCGGAGCGTCGCACAGGTGTACGCTACGCATGCGTGCACAGATAGCTTGTTTCCTTCAAATACAGGTAAGGAACGAGGGCGGGCAGGTGAGCCTCCAGAGCACTGTACCGGAACGATACCCGGTGCTCCCGCAGGCACTGGTACGTCCGTACCAGGGGCATACCACTTGCAACCCACCACTGCAATGCACCAAGCTCAGGCATAGCTGGAGGCTCCCACTGGAGAAAAGTATGGTTGATGACATACTTGGGCAGAAACAGGCAGGTAGACCAAAAAAAAAACTACTCCACAGGGGTGGGCTTCAAAAATTTCAGCAACAGGTTCTCTGCCCAGTGGCCGGTGGCGTGGCCATGTTGGGCGTGGCCTAGTCGGCTTCCTTCACCATGGCAAGGGGCCCATTATCGCCTTCTCCAGGATCTGGAGGCTTTCCTCGAGCCTCTGGGATCGCAAAAACTGCCTCCCCTTGGCTCCAGAGGCCCTCCAGAGGCCGGAAATGGGCCATTTCTAGCCTTCTGGAACTTCTGGGAGGCCCATTTTCCCCCTCTCCTAGCCTCCACATGGGCCCTGCACTTACCTCACATGCAAAATGGGGCGCGTGAAGCAGTGGTGGGTTTCAAAAAATTTTAGAACCTCTTCTGTAGGTGTGGCCTGCTTTGTGGGAGTGGCTTGCCAGCCATGTGACTGGGTGGGCGTGGCCAACTTGTAAAATGTGGTGAAACTCACTTAACAACGCTCTTGCTTAGCAACCAAAATGTTGGCTCAGAAACTCTGGCATTTGAAGCACGCAAGTCTTAAAGCTGTCAAGTTACAAGACCCTTGCACCCCTAACCCTTTAGAAAAAAAACCAGGGGTGTTCAAACTTGACAGCTTTAAGACTTGTGGACTTCAACTCCCAGAATTCCTCCTCTCGCTCTTCATCTTGATGATGTGCGGACGGCGGGGGGAGGGAGCTGGAACCGGTTCTAAACGGCACTGTAGATTTGTGGAACCTCTTCTATAGAAGAGGTTAGAACTGGCAGGAACCCACCCCTGGCGTGGAGACTCCTGGGAGGGGAGGGGAGGGGAGGAGAAGGGTGGGAGGAGTGGGGCGGGGCAGGGTGAGAGGGCCAGCCAGGGGTGGGATTTGGAGGTTCTCTGAACCAGCCTTAATGTTAGCTATGGGTTCTTCCAAACCCGTGCGGACCCATAGCAGACTATCCCTGCTATTCCAAGAATGTCTTATCCAGGAAATATGCTGTAGGTGGAGACGTTGAGGCAATATTAGCAAGCAGGATAATGAAAAACAGAAAGAGGAGACTACAATACTTACAACAGTTCATTTAGTGACTGTTCAAAGTTACAACATGGGAAAAAAGTGACTTTTTCACCTTATGACCATTGCAGCAACCCCACGGCCACGTGATAAAATTCAGGTATTTGGCAACTGATTCCTGTTTATGACGATTGCAGTATTATCCAGAATCGTATGATCACCTTTTGTGCCCTTCTGATAAGCAGAGCCAACAGAGAGATTCACTTAACAACCGTGTTACTAACTTAACAACTGCAGCGATTCACTTAACAACTGTGGCAAAGAAGATTGTAAAATGGGGCAAAACTCACTTAACAAATGTCTCACTTAGCAACAGAAATGTTGGGCTCAATTGTGGTCATAAGTTGAGGACTACCTGTACTTGCCTCCAAGACCCCCATAGTCGGACTCAATAGGGTTAGGGAGAAAAAAATTAGAAGAAGGCTTCATCTTCCTCTCTGGTCCTTTAAGAAGGAATTGCTGAAATCTCTATCTACAAACTAATTTTCTTCTAATTTGATTTTCATGCCACTCACGGAAAATATTGAAAATGCTTTTAAAGTGCCTTGAAAACAGCTTTGTTCTTCTACCTATTGTGAAAATTAAGCTATCTAGATGAGAGTTACCTCATTTCAAGGCACACATTTCCATCTTTTAAAATAGTTTCTCAGCTGTTCCTCCTTTGGGCCATAGCACTGCTAGCAGGAATGAAATCTCTTTTCTCTTAACACTAAACCTGCAGGAGATTACAGATGGAGTGATAATTTCACCTTTTCAATTTGCAAAGTCAGGGCCACCCTCAAGGTGTCGAACATTGGTGTAAAGTTTCAGAGAGAGATAGAAAGCACCTTTGTGGGTTTTAGGCGTTGCAATACACAATAACCCTGTATACAATACAATACAATACAATAGCAGAGTTGGAAGGGACCTTGGAGGTCTTCTAGTCCAACCCCCTGCCTAGGCAGGAAACCCTATACCATTTCAGACAAATGGCTATCCAACATCTTCTTAAAGACTTCCAGTGTTGGGGCATTCACAACTTCTGGAGGCAAGCTGTTCCACTGATTAATTGTTCTCACTGTCAGGAAATTTCTCCTCAGTTCTAAGTTGCTTCTCTCCTTGATTAGTTTCCACCCATTGCTTCTTGTTCTACCCTCAGGTGCCTTGTGTTCACTTCTTGGTAAGAACAGCATGGACTACTGTATATGCTTCATGATAGTCCCAATTTAATCATCCTTATTATCCTACATAATGGTCTTTGATATATGGCTAGTCCTTTGTTTGACCTTATTTTTATTTCTTCTTGACTGATGACTTTGGAAATTGGAATGGGCTTCGGGCTTGAAATACAGGGGTTCTGAAAAAAATATCATAGATTGTGTTATCCTAGCTTCCTACGGTGGTGGGGTCTCTAGACTCACAACCCTTCTGCACCCTTCTATATTCCTGGGAAGAAACTTTTTTTTATCCCAGAGAAAAATCTGATTCTGTACAGTTTATTAGGGGGGGAAGGGGGGGAACCACGCCCCCTGTGGTCCATGGAAAAACCTCTCTCTATAGAACTGGTCTCTGATAGCCAAAAGGTTGAGGGTCTCTGCCTTAAGCGCTTTTCTTTCTTTCTTTCTCTTTCTTTCTTTCTTTCTTAGTTTCTTTTTCTTTCTTTTTTTTTCTTTCTTTCTTTCTTCTTTCTTTCTTGTTAATATACTTTTATTGTTTCATATCCAAATTCCATTTCTATATTGAACAGTGTGTTTTCTAGGAGTCCAACGTGTTAAAATATAAACATCATCATAATCATTATAATCATGTACATATAGACATATATGCAATATCAATCATTATTGAAAAGTATATTATCTTCCATCAATTATATAACCATATTTACTAATCATTTTTTTCTTTCTCATGTAGTCCATATTTCGCATAAATCCACTCATCTAACCTCTGTATCTGTCAGCTAACCATTTGTAGAAAAGTTCCCATGTCACAACATATTCCAAATCTTCTTTTTCTTTGATTTTTAAGGTTAAGCTTTCTTTCTTTTTCTTTCTTTCTTTCTTTCTTTCATTCTTTCTTTCCTTCCTTCCTTCTTTCTTTC
>JAKKIB010000045.1:0-36954 GCA_023089585.1 Melophagus ovinus
TTTGACTTTATTATTATTATTGTTATTATTATTAGTATTACTATTATTATTATTATTATTATTATTATTATTACTATAATTCTAGCCATTAGACACGAGCCTAAAGTTATGCATGCATGTTCTATGTCTATCTCTTTCTATCTGCTTGTCTATCTATCTATCGTTTTTTTTGTATTATTCTTTAACTACATATCTCAATCTCTCTCGATCTTTCTTTTTCTTGTTTATTTTTGGCATTTTGTTTGCTGTGTCTTTTGTACAATTTCATGCAACAACGTAATTGTTGATAGAATTTGTGTAGAACATGACTCTAATGCATGTAATTTTGTACTTTGTTTTGCTGCTAGTGAACAACTTCAAACTAAAAGTGAAACAAAAAATAAAATTTAATAACTATAAAATATTCCCGTTTCTTCCCATTTAATATAATGTCTCTAAAAACCGCAACCAGACCGTAATTTTTTTTCCTTTTCACGTGACGGCCATTTAGAATTTGAATAAATTGGTATAATCATTTCATGGGGATTACTTAAAAATAATCAAAAGCAAGCCTTCAATTATCACAATCTGAAACGATTAATTATGCCTATTGGCCTGTATCGATTTGTAATCGAGTTATTACCTGTACATTTGATCTACGCCATATAAAATTCTTTGCATGCATACAATTTGATTAATTTAATTCATATGATCTGTGAGTGAACCCCAAAGTCGTCACCTTTAGTTGACTTTGAGTAGATCTTCGTTTTCCTGCAAAGTATAAATGCTTGCAATTCTTTACAATAACTTGATTTGGTATTTTAAAATTTATATAATATCAAAATCTTTTCCCTTTTCTGTTTTAGTTACTTCAATTGCATACTTAATTTTTACTTGTTTTATCAGAAAATGAATTTTAATATCTTTTGAATTTTTCATGCTACAATTGTTTATCAAAAATACGCTTTTAATTTTATGGAACTTAGTATGTTATTATGTATGGGGTACTGAAAATTACCCTTTAGCCAACTGCATTTTTTTCTATCATTAATTGTTAATTTCCTTGTCTCGTGTAGGTTCTATATAAACATTATTACCCAATGTTATAAATATCGTAAATGAAAATTTTATGGGCTTGTCATATGGTTATTATGCTATTTATATTATTATTATTATTGTTGTTGTTGTTCTTTATAATTTGTTTATTACAGGTTTCTTTAGTCTGGAAGAGAATGTCACTCGTGAAATTACCCTTTTTTTTTTAATTTGTACACTTTTTCTAATTAGTTTTTTCTTAATCATGGACATTTGTAATAATAAAAATATATGATATGATGTACTGCTATTCTTATTGGCGATACTTAATTAAATTATAATAAAAAATATTTCATTAAATATGAAATGGAAATTAACACATGTAAAAGAGTTTTTTGTTTAAGTTTAGTATTGAAATTTTTTTTAATATTTTAACCATATTACGATTTTGAAAAATAATTCAATTTATATTGTAAATGTTCATTTTTCTTTGATTTGTTTATTAATTTATAATTAAGTTACAGAAAAACTAATATCGTAAATCGTATAGGATTTAAATTAAACTTGATATCGTTAAGAAAAATCATAGAAGAAACAACTGAAAATTGAATACAATAAACTTTTGGGAATATGCATTTAACATTTAAATAATTAATAGCCAATAAATAAATAAAATCAAATCAAATAAAATATCAAAAATTTTGGGTGGCAAATACAATAACCGCAAGTTAAACATCAACGACATCCGCGGCAGCAACAAAAATCAGAACCACAGCAATTTTTATAATAATAAAATTTAATAATAAAAATCTAATCGTTTTGTATTGTATTATCAAGTATTTGCCAAATTGGTAAATTCCGAGTACTGAGTTTAAGTATATGCTCAAAAAAACATATATAAGTTATCAACATGCAACACACCCAAAATTTACTTAAACGGAAAACTCTTTCAGTGCCACTTCAATATATAATGAGTAATCATCTGTGTACATGTATGTATGTATGGGTATGTGCGTATGTGTGTAAAAATAAGTTTTATGCAAAGCGTAGCGTACCTTGCCATGCCATACCATACATGGTTTCCCGCCCATACATACATACACTCCTGACCACCCACACCGGCACTCCTGCCTCAACTCACTTCCCACTCCAGAGTCACACTTAATTTGGCCTTCTTTGCACCACAATGTGAAGCCGATATAAATGCTTTGTTGCTACGCTTCACCTTTCACTTCTTCAAGATCTTCTAATTCTTCTTCATCTGATTTTTGTTAACTTATGACCAGCTTTGGTAGATCAAATAACTCTTTTAGGCTGTTTAGTTGTGGTGGCAACTCACAGTTAGTGTCAACCATCAAACAAAATTATATTTGAAAGGAGAAAAAAAATGTTTATGTTTCACACACACACTCTTTCTCTCTCTTTGACACTTTTCATTTATTTGGGTGTGCATATCATTATATATAAAAAGTCCACACTCGCAGAGGTTAAAGTGTTCGTTTGCCGTTTAATAAATTGGCAATAAACTGGCAACACCAACAACCAGAGCATTAAAACGACTTGCAAATATATTTAACATACAAACAACACTTTGCCATATAAAAGAATTAAATAGTTGTAGTAATAATAATAAAACTTGTAACATTCAATCTTGAACTATATGCCACAATTTATAAGTCTGCTATGTCTGTTTTTATGTTTATGATTAATGTTAATCTTTATCTTAAAGTCGCTTTAAATAAATTCATTTGTTTAATTAATTGACAAAGCAAAAATGATATTTGCATTCAAACCAATTTACTTGTAAACGAGAAGCGATCAATTTTTACATTTTCGTTTACTGCGAAAATGGATTTAGTTAATTTAGTTAATTTAGTTTAGTCAAATGCTGCTTAAGTCTAGTCTTCTATAATTCAATCGAATCCATAAGTCGAATTTGGTCTAATCTAGTCCGATTTAGTCTAAACCTCTTTAGTCCACCTTAAATTCCCTATTGCAAGGCTTTCTTACTTAGTTGTAACGAATTGCTCCATAAGTTCCACTTGATTTAAACCACCAAGAATTGTTCGTTTAGCTGAACAAATCCGTGTGAAAGTTCCGTAAAGTGCTTGTTATGATGACGTTCAAAAGTGGTGTAAGAAAACCAAGATACATCTAGATCTAAATTGTGACACTCTTCGCTGTAGAATACATAAGTATCGTAAACTTTTAATCGATTACAAAAATCCCAAATAAAATTTTAATCTTCCCATATCCGCTCATGCACACGTCTATGCACACACACAAATAGGGGCACAGTTTAACCAAAGTGTCTTATACCTGGCCGATTAATAGGACCTTTATATTAATGGCGCTAAGAATTTGTTCCGGCTGTCGCACAGCATAAATGCCGTGCGTTATCTCGAGGGCAAACCTACTAAATATAATGGCCACATGATGGCTGTATGAATCTAGGAGGTAACGAGGCAGTCTACCAAAGAACACTGGACTTAAGAGCTAATAAAATACATTAAAGATTGGGTTACAAGATCACACGGAGAGGTGGACTTCCATCTCACTCAGATGCTCAGCGGTCATGGATGCTGCCGCCATTATCTCCACAAGTTTAAGCATGACGACAGTCCATATTGTCCTCATTGCACAAATATCGATGAAACGGCGAAACACATACTAACGGTCTATCCTAAATTTACCGAAAAAAATCGTACACACACAATCACATCGACATTTTTACTTTTTTATTTAACAGATGTTTTTTCCATAGATAATGCCTGATAAATATAGGAAAAATGTAAGAAAATCAGACCTATGGCATACTTGGAACACCTTTCTCAAGCACTTTTAAATCGATTTCGCAAACATCATGTACATATTTGTAACGTACAGTATAAATACGTTACGGTATATTTATATAGCGCAGCATTTATATTAATAATTTATACAATTTGTATTGACTTTTGTGTAAATGTTGCTAACAAATTATTAGTCAATTTTATTTGTGTACCTTTTATTTTTCCATTTCTGTGTTTTTCCTCTATCAATTGAAAAAAAATCATTAATTTATTTTATATATATATATATATATATATATATATATATATAAATAAATTTTTAATTGATATGCACATGCATAACAATTTTATAGAAAACGAAAATAATTTAATTTTAGCTGATCATAACGAATATAAAAGTAAAGCTCTTATCTAATAGCGCAATTTGCTGTTGACAGTTTCATATAATTTCTGAGTAGAATGAATCTTCAAATGACTTTTGCAGAAACGTTATGAAATATTGGCAATTGCTTTCTAGGATAAAATAGTTATGGTGAACTTAGCATCGTACTTTCCAAAAAAAAATATACGATTTCGTTGAATGATTAAACAATGCATCGCGTTTTTAAAGACTTAATACACTGAAGTAGAAAAAGGTTTTCGACTTCGAAAGCCTTCGGAGGATTTAACATCAGATAAATCAACTAAGATTGAGATGCATCGATGGTGCTGAATACACATGTCGTCTAAAATCGCTAGTAGATTCATAGGAATATCTACAAAAGTGTGGAAAATTTTTGTAAAGTACTTGAAAGATATTAAAAAGGGGAACGTTTACAATTTTTTTTTTAATGTAAGCATGCTTAATTTTCTAGGATGTGGTAAGTGTTCGCAAGTATATATCTAATTATTCCCACTGAGCCGGAAGTCACAATGTCCCAATGAAAACCATATTTAAGCCACTATGTAAATATGGAGTTATTACAAATGTATGTATATCGTAGAGCTTAAGCTTAAAAAATTTATAAGTTTTATTAAACCGATTAATTTTGTATAACATTGGGCCTTGACTTAAGTCTACCTGCTCGTCTATCTGTCAGTTTTTCTGTGCGTTTAAACGTCAAGATACTTTTGTAGAAACATGGTTATCATAGGACAAATTCTATATATATTACCTACTTTAGATAATTGCCAAAAATTAATATACATATCGATTGGATCGGTTTAATTGATTGAATGTTTAAAGACTTTTCCATTGTATGAATAAAGTAAAGTTCTCGATAATCCTTAGTAAGGTATTTTAAAGTTGATAACAAATAAGTATAACATTTTTACTTATCTCCGTTTGAGATTCTAAGCAAGATGCCAAGACGACCCAAGTAAAACAAAGTAAATATTAAAAATTTAACAATATCATTACACATGTAATAAACCATTTCATAAAGCAAAAGTCAACAATAAAAATGAAGCATAAGAATCGCTTAACTTTGGGGAATACTCCTTTAAGCTTTTACGTCGATTAATACTTTTTAAATGATTAAAAAGTAGAATATTTTACTTGAAAATCGTGCCCCTTTTTCTTATACCTTTTCTTTTGCTTGCTTCATGCTGCTTTTGCTTACTTCATCTTTCCACATATTTCTTTTTAAATTTAACTGCTTATTCACTGTCGTCGTCTTAAAAATAAAATTCCATCTTCAATAATTTTCGTACAAAATTTTTCTTTCAAATACAAATTGAAAACAAATCAAAAATATTATAAGCGTCGAAGGCCATTTCCTTAAATACCCGACATTATGGTGCGTTATACGAAAGGCAAAAGACAAATGACAAAACAATAAACTTTAAGTGGGTTTGTTGAGTGAAAATGCTCGAGAAATTCGACAAGTTCGAGTTGCTTGCAAGAAGATTCTAAATGTGAATTAATCTTATCGAAATTAGGTAAATAAATGAACTTCTGCATGTTTTCTTAGAAAACTTTAACTAAAATTAAAAATTACATTTTTCATTTCTATCCATTTTCAATAGCAGTGTCGAAAGTGTGTACGTCGCCATATAAAATATCAACAATGTCAACAATACCTTAAAATTGTAATTGCTGGTCTGAAACAATAGTTGCTGGACCGATATCTGAACAAACGAACACATAAACTTCAATTGTTGTGGTAAAGTGTTACCGGATCTTTTTCGTTTAAAAAAAACATAATTCTATTTCAAATAGTTCGGAGTGTTATGTAAGTCCATTAAAACCCAATTTTATTGCATGTAAAGCAGGGTGTAAATAGGTTTTAATGTTGCCTTTTTGTGTATGCATGTGTATATTTGAATATTAACCAATGTCTATGTTGATTTTATTCTTCACTTCATCCCAACTCAATTCAATTCAGTTCGATTTTTTACCATGCCAGGCTACGCTTTCCAATTTATAATTCAGCCATTTGAAATATTTGCTTGAAGATAATTTATGCTACAAAGTAACAATAAAACAACAATGATAAATACAAGCACGAACCTGGTATGCGGTCTTTGGACATAGTGAGGCAGTCAAACATAATGGTAGAGAGAGAGAGAGAGAGGGATAAATCTAAAATAAATATAAAGTGAAAAAGAGACGACGTAAAAGGCAAAACATACCGCTTTTATTTTTCGACTAATTATTTATTTTCACTAAGAGTACTGAAAAAGAATCTCTATGGAGTTGATACATTTGTTATTATTGTAGTTGTTGTACCAATAACACTAGCACATTTTTTATTGGTATTATTGTTAATGGTGGTGGTCTTTATATTCTTGGGAAAAAGCTTTTTTTTATTATGTTGTCTTATATTTTACTCTTTTATTATTTATTCCGTTTTCTTTTTTGTAGACGTCGAACTAAGAAATCAAACTTTATGCGAAATTAGAAAAGGAAATACTGAAAATTATTTCAAAAATTAAGAAAACGTTTTAATTTTCTGTTGTAAAAATAAGTTTATGCTTTTGTTCTAGTTTTTCGTAAGCGTTAAATATTTTCTTCATTTTTTACTTTCGGAAAAAAATAACACAAACAAATACAAGTACAAGTCCACCCCGATCACAGTCGATCGGGGTGGACTCTTAAATATCCTTTATATCACTTTGCTTAATAACCAAATTTAATGTCAATTTAAGTTTAAAATTGAAATTTTTTTTCATATATTGACTTGCTTTTAAGAAAAACATTATACGGAACATGATCGTAAAAAGTCATTTTCAATTGGGTTTCTCTGGGCAAAAACACATCCGTAAATCAAAATTTCATTGAAATATCTCCAAAATTGCGAACTGAGGTTTGCACACCAATGGACAGACAGACAGACAGATGAATAGACTGGCTTAAGTCATATCAGGAAGTGCTTCTGCATTGGTACTTGGTTTAATAAAAGGCGTAACAATTATCTACAAGCACTCACAAAATACCTTATTAAAACATGGCCGTAAAAATTTACAGCTTTCTATGAAGCTATTAAAGTTATGAAATATAATTTAATTTTACAAATAATTTATAATAAGTAAAGAAAACTTATTGATATTAAGTTTTTTATACGATATTTACGGATAAGAAAAGAAGAATAAAAGGCCCAAAAGAAAATTTAAAGGAAAGAGTATTGTTAAAAAGTTTTATGTTAATTCTTAAAGTAAATTCATTGGTATCATTACGAATATTATATAAATATTTGTATATGTAAGCAAAAATCGTGTAAATTTACGATACATAAAATTCTTTCAAAAACTAAATGAGGCATCATTTTTAAGCTATAATTTTTTCTTAGCTTTTGCTTCTTCAAAGTACAAAATTTTGCAATATCATTCATATATTAAAATTTTTTGATGCGATATATAAAAAGGAAGTGAATAGAAATTTCCTGTTTGGACATAAACGTACCCTTACTTGCAATTATATATTTCAAATTTCAGCCATTAAAAAGATCGTTATCTGAAATAAGAAATATCGTAAGCATATGATATATTGTAAAATAATTATAATTATAATAGTTAAAAATTAAGTTATCTTAGATTATCTCATTAATGTTCTTCATAGACATATATTACATCACTCAATAAGTTTTCGACCGACATAAATTATAATTTATATTTTATAGCTCTCAGCTTTAGGCGTTACCTCTCAACATTTTATTAGTCTAAGTTGCTTTTGAGAGAGATGCCACCGAAACGATTCAGTGTAATGTTTAGAACTGTTCAGGAAAGATATATTGATCTACATGTTATAGTGAATAGAACGTGGATTCAATCTGGTATGCTAGAAACAAGAAGGCTAAGAAAATATTTACTGAAGATTAACGTATGGGCATTGAAGAGAAGGCCAAATTTAAAGTTTGTAATTGGCGTAATTTTGTACATGTACTTGTAGGTTTTTGTTGGAATAATTAATATCGTTTATTGTATCATTTGAGGTCGAAATCCAGAAAGTACCACACAATAAGATAGAACTAATTTTAGTGAAAAGAGAATTGAGAAACTATTATTTATGTTTTTATATTTGCTTGATTTCTCCTTTTTCAACACTTATAATTTAAGGAGGACCTTTTAACATCTCTAATTTAAGGGAAGTATAAAAAAACGTTGACAGACAATATAGAAAACTTGAGTTTCTTTAAAGAGATTTTCTTATATAAACATCATTTAAATTTATACAGTTCTATATTAAAAATTTATCTATTGTAAAGTTTTTTCCCTTCCTTGAAATTATTTCAATCATTCGGGAATTTTATCCTGGTTTTCCTCCCCTTTTTCCAGCTTTTACTTTTTTTTGGGTTGTTTGTCTTTTTTTTTGAATGTTTCATACTTTGCGAACGTTTGTAAACAATTTTTGAATATCTCTAAGGTTACAATTGTAATTAATTATTAATTTATGGTGTTATTTGTATTCCTTATTGTTAGTATTACTGTTGTTATTACTATTATCATTATTTACTATTCGTTATTTCTATTTGTTAGCAAAATTATTCATTGATTAGTATAAAAATTATACTGTGGTGTGTTCCCTCTTGTCTTCTTTTAACTTTTTAAACCTCTAACCTGCTTCACCTTTCATCACCTGCCACACACTTTTTTACTTTCTAGCCCTATCTCTCTCTCTCTCTCTCTCTCTCTCTCTCTTTCTCTCTGTCTTTGCTTATCATGTTGTTTTTGTTTATTTTATATCACATTGAATTTTGTATGGATAAAAACAAACATACAATAAATCGAATAACAAACATAGGACAATTCTCAACGGTATCGATTGAATGACTGAGTGATTGATGGATCGATTGATTTCCTGTTTAAATATTAAATATAAAACTTTCTAGACACATATATGTTATATCGTGTACGATATGTAAACAAAATGGCAAATTTATTAAAAAAAAATTTCAAGAAGCAAAATTCTTATTCTTTTACATTATTTAATTTACAATGAAAACTGTTGCTGTTGGTGTTGTTGTTGTTGTTTGCCTGTTTGATTGTTGAGTTGTATTTAAATATCATTTTATACTCATCATACAAAAATGATGAATATTCTATAAATATTATAAATATTGAGTCTCAAATTGAAGTATTTGCTTACTTGGCCGTTTATGATTTGCTGCCATTTTACTGGCCGTAACAATCGAAATATGTAGTTTATGTTTGGTCAAAATATTGGTCATAATATTGGAAATTCTTGTGTTGGTACAATAAACTAAACCAAACTAAAGTGTAAACTACTGCAGCTAGAAATAAAAAAAAATTTGTATTAAAAGTCCCATAACATAAATCGAAAAGTAGTGACATTTTATTAAAACTGGAGCCTACTGAATTTTCATTTTTCTTTGCAGTCTTTCGCTTCTTCATAATTAAAACATAAAGCCGTGCCCATCAAAATACAGTGTAACAGTGTCCGGTTAGAATTTGATTTTCCGCCATATATATAATTTTTTTTAATGTAACAGCTCCGAGAAGAAGAAGAGCAATAAATACTTGACGGCGTTTAAACCGTTCCATAGTGCATCTCACTAAACATTCCTTCTTCAACTACTTGATTTTTGTAGAAAGTGATTCTGAGTCTTTCGGTATAATAAAGGGTTAGTCTGTCTCAACTCCTCTTGCACGTCACAAACATTTGCACAAACTTATAATACCTTGAGCCATAAGTAGTGTATGGATTAAAACCATGTTGGTCTTTACAAATATCTCTTGAGATATTTATGACATATGATAGTTATAGCATGAGTTATAGTATGAGAGAAAAATTTTCTATTCAGAAAATTTTTTTTTATATCATTCAGCATTTGGAACTAGCCAAACTGTTAAATTTAGATAGATCTTTTATTATTTAAATAACTTGGAATTTTATGCTGAATCCATTAAACTTGTCTGTCTAATATTTTGGCCATCTCTTCATACATTTTTTTATTAGCAAGCTACAATTGCAATATTTTAGATATATTGCTGAATCCATATTATATTTTGAAAATACCAGGCGACGTTTCCACGTATGTAATGGCCTTTTCCCCTTATGTAGTAAAAACTCTTTAAATCAATTAATAAATTAAAAATTTTTGTGTGGAAAATTTACCGTACTACTTGATGAGCAGGTTAATTAAGTTAACATAATTATATTTCTTTAATAAAACTTTATTTTATTTAATTTTTTATTGCCGAATATAATTTTAACAATTAATAATTAATAATTTTTTTGTTCACCAATATTTTTGTTATAAATTAAACCTATTTTTTAAAAATGACATTGAAGCTGAGTTTTGAAAAGTAAAATTTTGCTTAAAATGTATCTAATGATTTATTTAAAAAAGTATCTTACATACACTACACGTACCAAAATCTGCATCGAATGCATAAACTGAACTAAATCGTTCAATTTTATAAAGTGAATTCCCTTCCATGATATGAATCGTTCATATTTTTCGATTTTTTAGTTTTCAATTCGTATTAGCCACATTGATTTAATTAATCGCTTTCGACTGCCAATAATACTTTCCCTTAAAGATTAAATGAAAAAATTGGCATTGCAATAAAGGAATCAAATTTAAGAAAAGTCATGTAAATAAAAAAAAAGAAACCACGAAACATTTAAACATCGATTATAGAAGATCAACGGGTGGTTTTTTTTATGAAATTTCTTGTATCACAAGGTAGTAGAACCTCTTTGAGGAGTTTTTATATTCGACGCCAAAATATATCATAAAATTATTACGATAAAATGCAAATTTGTAAAAATTCAAATTTAGAATAAGTGTGTTAAATTCTCCATTTCCAATTCCCCATTATTTGTTTTACTTTTTTAAATTATTACCGTTTAAAACTATAATATCGTAAATATAATACCGTAAAAATAATATCGTATGTAAATAAAATTTTTTTATGGTAATTAACTTCTGATGTATGAAGCAAATCGCTGCAATAATTATGGTAAAGAAGACGATATGTTATTATTTTATTAAATAACTTCAATATAGAATTTTTATTTGTAAACATGAGAATTATCTTAAGAAAATGGGATTTCACATGGAATAACTAAATCGATTACTTAAAATAAATTTATAACGCATTTGTTGCATTTTTGCTGTTCTTTAACATTTTCATTTATTCAATTAACATTTTTTTTTTTATATTTGTTCTATATTTCTCTTTAGGCTTAATACGCTTAATAAGCTTTTTACGATCATAAATCTTCGCCTTGATTAACTTTAAGATGATAAATAACAGAAGAAAAAGCATCAAAAAATCCATCGTTTAAAAGAAGTCTAATAACAATGAGCTCTGCTTTGCTGCAAGTTACAAAAATAACAGACAACAATTTTCAGTAGTATTTGCTTACAACTCAACAATCTATCTCTTTCATGTGCTCTTAGCACATACCTTTCTCTCATATTATTTCTTCCTTTTCTTTATCTACCCCTCACTAACTAACTGTGCCCATCTCTTTCTATATCACTTTCTCATTCACTAACTATATTGATTTCTTACTCTTTTTCTCTCTCTTTCTATATCCATCTATCTTTTTATCTATCTATCTATTTCAATCTCTTTCTTACTCACCGCCATTCTTTTTCTAGATGTCTATTTCAAGTTGGTCACAACAGCAGCAAGAACAATAACAATAATAGCAGCAACAACGAGAACCACAATATAAAAACGTAATAAAAAAAAAGCAAAACAGATCAGTTGAATTACGCATAAGATTTATGAGCATTTGACTTAAACATATCAAAATAAATTAACTTTAAATAATCCTGCGCTTTATATAATTTTACATAAATTAAGAAGAAGCAGCCATAAAAGCAGAAGAAGAATAGGGAACCAACAGTAACAGTAACAATAACAGTAACAGTAACAGGATTCTGGTTTCATATAGAGGTTTTTTTCTCAATTTCTTCTCTTGTATATTCTTCTTTTTTCAAACTGCTTCGATGTTTGACTTGAAAAAAACAAAAAAAATAACAAAAGGCCTTCAACTGGTAAACATGAATCCCCATAACTTTAAACTCGATCTTCATATATTTCCTCTCTTGCTTTCTATTCCTCTCTCCCTCTTTCTCTCTCTCTCTATCTCTCTATCTCTCTTTTCATCTAGTGACCAAACTAAATGAACTTGCAACAAGCAAAAAAAAAAGAAAAGACAAATGAAAGAAAATTAAAACGCAAATCAAAGCAAAATTGAAGTAAAATATGCAAATCAATTCAAGAAATTGAGAATGAACAGAGAAATCAAAATTAGGAAGAGGGGAAAAGGAATCAAATAAATGCATCATGCAATAAAAACAAAACAACAAAAACAATGCATGAATAAAACAACAAACATACAAACATCGCTGCAATAGATTATTATGATTGTTGTTGTTGTGGTGGTTGACGGTTGAAGGTTGATGATTGAAGGTTGTGGGACAATATTTGTTAATAAAGCGAACAAACGTTTAAGAGAAAAAAAAAGAGAGAGTGATGGATAGAGCGACAGAGAGGTTGAGAAAAAAGAAACAGAGACAAAGACAGATAGATAGATAACAAGAGAGACAAAGGATTAAATTGAAAATACGTGAAAATATTGTTGCCAATTAATCAAGCGCTTAACACTGAAACATGAACGTTAGCTCTCATTAAATTTATCTTTGTTCAACTTTTTTTTCGGAATGTTTATTTTTATCTTTTAACTTTGTCATTTATCTCTATCCTATTTATCTCTCTCCCTAAATTTAATTTTCAATTTAATTTCAACTTCAATTTTATCTTTATTTATTATTTTTATCTTTATTAATGTGATTACTATTTTTTCCATTTTATCTAAATCGCATCCCTAACTATCTTTTTAGTTTTTTCTTATGCTTAAGATATCTTTATCCTTAATTTTAATTATAACTTTAATTTTATTTTCAACTTTACCTTAATTTTTACGTGTACTTCATTTTATTTATTTTAATTTTTACCTTAATTTTTTTCTGTATCTTACATCTGCATCTTTATCGATATGCTTAACTTTAATTGTACACACCACTCAGAGTTAGTGGGCATACTCATTTCGTCATTATGTTTGTAACACTCAAAAACAAAAATAAGGAAGCGTCGAAGACCATACAATTTATCTAGATATATTTTTGATAAATATCAAATTCTGAATTAATTTAGACGCGTCTGTCCGTCAGTCCATCAGTCCATCTGTCCGTCAGTCCGTCAGTCCGCCAGACCGTCAGTCCATCAGTCCATCTGTCCGTCTGTCCGTCTGTCCATCAGTCCATCTGCCTGTCAGTCCATCTGTCCGTCAGTCCATCAGTCCATCTGTCCGTCTGTCCATCAGTCCATCAGTCCATCTGCTCGTCAGTCCGTCAGTCCATCTGTCCATCTGTCCGTCAATCCATCAGACCATCTGTCCGTCTGTCCATCTGTCCATCTGTCCATCAGTCCGTCTGTCCGTCTATCTGTGTGTTTTTAACACTCAGACAGACGGTCGCAAAACAGGAAGTATCGAGTTCAAATTTGGCAGGAATATTGGAAGCTGTTGCAGGCAAATTGGTATTAAAAATGGGTAAATGGGTACCGGAGTGCTCTGCCATTATTAAATTGTCTATGATATGGTGGGTGTTTTTGCTACCATAAGCTAATTTTATACTTTTATGGGCTAACATAACAAGGAGAAAAAATGCAATAAAAGCAAAACTTTAAAAAAAAATAAACTAAATTTGTATAAAAAAAAACAACTCTTTGACATTTTTATGAAATTTTTACATACTAAGATATACATTAATTATAAAGAATGTAGTAAAATGTTCGTAATAAACAAACGAATAATTTCCCCTTAACAAATTTTTTGATATATTATTTCAGGCATCACCCTTAGCTAGGGGACATCATATCACAATATCACAAGCTCATGAAGTTCAACATTTTTAATGCATGTGCATGTGCATGTGCATGTGCATATGCATGTGATACCGTATGGTGTTGTATAATATTGCATTTTATAGTATTATAGTTTTGTATGTATAACATAAAATGTTAATATTTACATTTATTCTCATATATATAAATATTTAAATATTTGATTTTAGTTAATTGTTTTTGTTAATTGAATAAATTATTATTATTGATACCGTAAGCAGGTATAGAGTGGGTTCATGCCTGTAATCGAACTGTCTTGTAATTTTTATATATGCTTGCTATGTATAATATTCCTCAATGCAAATTGTTGTTGTTTTCTTTGCATAAATAACTTCAAAATTAAGTTTACATACATCAACTATTAATATCAAAATTGTTTGAATTAGGTCTTATAAATATTTCTAAATGTTGACTTTGGCCTCCATATATGCCCTTAATTTGTATTGATTAAAAAATAGCAGAACGACCGTAAAATTTAATATGTCACTGAATTTGTAGGTACAAGCAAATATTAAATGAAGAAAACTAAAAGTGAACTTTTTGCGGGCAATGACTGCCTTTACAAAGCCATATAAAGTGAAAAAACTTCAAATTTCAAATTTGGCTATTGATCCTTACGCAGAGACATAAAATTAATTTTCTATTATTTTTGGTGATGCCTGAAATAAAATATAACAAAAATTGGTGCGTCATAAAATTTTCATTTAGGTTTTACGAGCTTTTCAAATTTGGCCCATATATAGTGCCCCATGGTATCACTTTATGCGTGGCAATGGATAATGAAATGCCTTTTAGCAACAACATATACCAAATTATCTTGGCCTAAAGCGTCATTTAACAACTAAAAATATCACTGCTTTTGTGCAGCAGAATTTGATGATTTTTTGCTACAAAAGTTAAAAACCTGAAATTTTTTACATACAGTAAGGACATTGGTCTTTACTATATGTAATAGCTATCCAAAATTCAAGTAAGTCGGCCCCGCCTACAAAAAATTAAAGAGTACCAAACTTTCACTTTTTTATGTTTAGATTTTCAATTTTTAACTCAAAAAACTGAAGCAGTCTCTGAATCATAATATTGCGGTATAGGGTGGTGGGGCAAGACTTGTTTTTATTTTATCTGTATATTTATCTACATCTTTTTGTCCTTAACTTAACCTTAACCGTACAGTTTAGCAGAAATTACCTCACTTAACTTACCTTTTAAATTAATTCATACGTCCCTTCTGACACCTTCATTCATCATTCTGCCTTACTCGCAGTGTCCCTGTCATTCTCTCTCTCATCCTCTCAACCAAATGCAATTATAAGTGGTGATATTTCAGTTTCTAAATAAAGATTTTGGTGTTGTGCTTTGGCAACGAAAAGCCAACACCAACGTGTACAAATTTCTGTTTATAAATCTGCATGATTCTTATCCCTCTACATGGTCGGTCCCGCATAAATATATATAAAGAGAAGCAATTTTAAGAAGTTTGCATAAATTAATTTGTTTTATATGGAATATATTTTATAAGAAGAAGAGAAAGAATTATGATGAAGAAGACAGCAAGAAGAAAAAATAATGAAAAGAAATGGCGTGCCACAGGCATAGCTGGTTTAGATAGTCAAAAGTACTTTTCTGCTTCTTCTTTTTCTGTCCTCCTTTCTTTTAGCATATTTTGCTGTCCCTGCCTTTGCCTCTTTCATGTTTTTTAAAGTTCCGCTTAATGTTGTCTTTTTATCGTAAAGCTATTCCAATTAAAAAGATATTTAACTTTTAATTCAAGTTCACTCTATTGCCCCATAAACGCAACTGGCATATTTTGATGAAATACTTTTATGGCCATTGAAAGTAATTACATTTTGGTATGCACGGCAATTACGAAATAAAAAATAGTAGTAAACGGCTATTTTAACAACAAAGATCATATGGATCAAAATAGACTTTTGGTTCAACTATACCTGCGCTTTCGCCTTGCTTTTGCTTTTCTTACACCTAACTCTTCCTTAGCCATAATTTAGACTACAAAAGAGTTTTTGGACATGAAAGTGTGAATATTACAGATAAAAATGTGCCTTAAAAGTATGACAAGAACAATAACATCAACAACAACAACAACAACAGCAACAACACCAATATTACTATTTATCATTAAAACAGAATGCAAACGATAATTTTAATTGATTGCCGCACAAATATAACTTTAACATAATGAAACTTAAAAAGTTATATAAAATATTAGTTGACATTCGTTTCAATATAACTTATGCCACACCTTAATTTACCACATTTGACATTTTGTAAAATTGTCCAATTCTAATGTACTTTCATTTCTATGTTTCTAACTAATCCTAAGAAATCATTTTATATTGTATTTTAAATCTCTAAATAACGTCGAAGAGTCCTGAGTTTATTTTCATATATTTCAGTTTTTTTTTGTGCCACAGTTCATGGTGCACAGTTCTACTGTTAAAATTTTCCCCATTTTTATTTTAGGATTATTCAGTTTTATATATATTTTATATATGAAGATGAAACAAAAGTAAATACTGAACTAATTTTAATTTTTCGTTATCGGAATCTAAGCTTTAATGGAAGAATAGACTTTACTCAAATTTACAAGTACCTCAGCAGAATTGAATGAATTTTACTAAATTACTGGCCCCGGATTTTCTCGGATTTATTAGAAGATCGCAACGTGTATACTGTCTATACTGTCTAAGGTGTCGCGAATTAATACTTTTCCCTTTTTCAAAAAGATCTACTTATCTTGATTGAGAAACAGCAACAGAGAGATTGTGTCAAGAATTAATTTCCCAATACCCCAACAAACGACTAAGTCTTTGGAAAACTGATCATCTAGAATGAACTTGCTGATTGATTATATATAATTTGTTGGTTCAACAATTCTGTCTGTCAGTTTGACTGTTAGTATATTTTTCCTTTCAACTTAATTGAATTTAAATATAACAAGAAACAAAGTAGATAACATGAAAAAATTTATTTAAGTTAATCTTCAATATAGAATTCAGTTGAGACCTCATCTACAATTATTAAGTTTAAGGCATAACATTGTTTTCAAAAAAAAAAATTGCATTATTATCCCTTTTTATGAGGAGATTTCAAAAACAATTTAAGAATAATGCAATTTTATAATAATGCAATTTAAGAGGCGCAGAAAGGACTATGTCACATCAATTTATTTATACTATTTCTTTAAAAAAATTAACAAAAGGTAACCAACAGCAACAACTCACAGAAAGTATAAATATTTGCAAAGTTATATCCACTAATATATCTCCTTAAATTGAAATTTCAAAAAACAATTTAATGCGAAACAAAATAAAAAGCAATTACATCTAAAAGTTGTTTACAGCTTCCATCCAAGAACTACATAAAACAGCAAAGAACAAAAACAAAGGTAAACGCAAAAAAAAGGAAACAAACAAAACAAACACGAAAATTACTGTTTGTTTCATATGAATGAATAGATTTCAAGAAATCAAATCAGGCATTAGAAAACACAACAACTGCAACAAATTGTCATTGGTCTGTCAGTCTATTTATATGTCTATTCTATTCGCTCATTTAATTTTTTATGTCTTGCTGGAAATGATTTCTAAACACTATGATGCAGTTAATTGCCTTTAATTGTTGTAACAGAACTGAACGATCATCATCAATAACAACAATTAAATAAAATATTTATAATAATAATAACAATAGCAAATCGATTCGATCGGCCTGTTAAATCCACTACATCATATCCTCGTATATGACTAAAAAGTTAAGAGAATATAACACCTATAACTTTCGTCGTAAACGGGGTCAGATTGGGGCCGATTTTCTCAATATGTTAATTTATAATTTTGTGTGACGATTTTCGTAAAAAAAATATAATTAAAATTTTTTGTATATTCATATTTTTAGTTGTCTTAAAATAAATTGCGACATGTGAAAACAATGCCAAAAAATTGCCCTCTTTGTTGTATTATCCCTTTGCAAAAAAAAGTCCATTTCTAAAAGTTTAAGGAGTTTAAAATTGCGGCTTAATAACAAAAATTCGCATAACCACGAATGGAATCGGTAAATTATTATAAGTTGATGTATCTAATAGAATGGTTAAAAAAAAAATAATCTAATATATGTACCTTGGAAAATTGGACCAATCTGGGAGATTTTTTATACAGCGACTCAGAACCCTTTGAATTAATTCTCCTAATAAAAGTGGATTTATTTAAAATCTTTAACATCTTTTTAACTCTCGTTTGGGGAGTTGGTTCAAAAAATAGATCTATCTGATTTAAATTTTCGATTTATATTTTATATGCTTTGGAAACTTTGTGTAGTATTAAGAATACTTCTTATGGATAATAACTTGTCCTTTCAAAATGATGCTTTTTTTTTGAGGAAGTGGTGAGAAAAAAACGGGACATTTTAAATCATTTTTAAAAGAATTTAACGTAAAAAAAAAGACTTTATGTTTTGTAAGATGGCATTTTTAATTGTTCGTTACATAGGAATCTGCGTATAAATTTTAGATATACATCCGATAATGTAAGAGATTTACAAAGGTCTGATCAATTTAAATTTAAAGCATTCAAAACAAATAATTTAAATAAAATGTGCGAGTGAAACATGAATCGATCTGGAATACTTTTATGTGCAATAAATACTTGGATATATATATTGTATAAATGGGCGAGTATAGAGTGTCTTAGCGTAATAAGAGTAATATTAGTAGTGGCAGTTGCAAAGGGAATAATAAAACTGCAGTAATAAAAGCATTGTTGATGGTTTACATTTCGATTCTAATTCTGGATCCAGTTTTGACTAGTGGTTTAAAAGAGTAATAATAGCAACAGCAAAATACACAAATACTCTAACAAAAAATATGAAATCACTAAAGGAAGTCAACAGCGGGACACATGATGATAAATGTCAAGCAAATTGACATGAAAAAAAAGAAAATGATGCGAGTTTAAATATTATGTATGAATGTGTGTTTGTGTGTATATATATATATGTCGTAGTATGTGTGGATGTGTTAACTGTGTTATGTGGTAAGCAATCAGTGCTTTAGATGCTAAAGCGAATAGGTGTAAGCGACAAAAGACAAGGAACTGAAAGCAAAAATGGTACGATCTGGTTAACTAACCAGCCAAAGCTTACATATATATATATATATATATATATATATATATATATATATATATATATATATATATGTATGAATCATATGATCACCAGTTTTGATAATGCCTATTCTGGTGATATTGGGGTTGGCCTTGGGGAGTCTATGATGCTCATATTGCGGGCGTTGCTCTTTCAAGCATATATCTATATGTTTGTCGTACATGGTTCAATTTCCCTAATAAAATGAATAGCTGGCCAGGCCCCAGGGGTTTTTGGAAGGCTCTGAACTTTAAATTCGAAGAAAGGGTGACAGTACCATGTACGCGTGACTTCCAACTCTAGCGCTCAAGTTGCACGTTTGTGTACCATGCAGTTAAGCCGTTCGGGCAGATATGTATGTAAAACACTTACTGAATGTCATGTATAGAGAAATCGAATTAAAGATGTTGTTAAAGTTGACTTTGTATTGCTTCACATAGGGCACCATCAGTTCGTCCAAATACTTAAATACTTATAAATAGAGGGCCTTATCTCTCTTAAGGGATGGTTAGTTCTAGTTAATACTAGAAACTGACGTAGGGCTTTTGAGTAGACCTCGAAATCAATTCAATTTGCACGGCGGGAGCTTCACTGGTAAAGATGATACTATTAACACGGCGTAACTAGCACCTTTAAAAAAAATTGTACTTAATTGTACCCTGCGATTAAACCGCCAGGTATGGGCGTAAACTAATTAATGAATGTTAATGCATTATCCATTGTAAGATCAAAATTAAAAATCAAAATGAACCATAAAATTCATTTATTTATTTATTCGTTAGTTACACAATCTTATATAACTAATAGGTTGTAAAAATATAATGAAAATATATAAATTTTAAAAATATTAATAAAAATAAAAATAATTAAAAAAAAAACAAAAAGAAAAACGAAAAGAAAAACGCAACAACAACAACCAAAATGAGAGGAAAAATTGACTAACTTTAGACAATTTTCATAGAGAGGCAAGGGCTGGTTAAGCTCCCACCTCCCACCCCATGAAGTATACGCATATTATCAAGAGCATGTTCACAGAAATGAAATCACTAAAAATATTTGTATTTATAAATGATAGAATCTGGCAACTAATAGTGTAACCCAGCACTCTTGATATAATTTAAAGAGGTAATAGACGAATCGAAAAAATGATAGCGATCTTTATAAAACTTACACAAGACATGGAAAGGAATATAGAGTTGGTAGTTGGTACAATATATCGATACAAAATGTCTAGGAAAACTCACGGGGATGTGAAATGAAATGCTCTGCAGCAAAGTCACCTTGAATCAATTTTACCATAAAAATAACTGACAACATTTCACGACTTTTAGAAAGGGTGGGCCAATTGATTAGCTTAAGACAGTTTTCATAGAGAGGCAAGGGCTGGTTAAGCTCCCACCCTAATCCACACAGAGTAAATTTAAGAAAGTTTTTTTTGTACGGCTTCGATGTGATCAATATAGCAAGTATAAGTCGGGGCCCACACAGCAACGGAATCCCCGAGTCTTATAAGGGACGTATGCAAACGTTTAGAAACATATGGCCTACTTCTTTGCGAAGCCCAATATTGATTTTGCTTTATTCAATAAGGACTCTATGTGCTGGTGAAATCTAAGCTTTAAATCAAATGTGACCACTAAATCTCTATAAGTGACTACATTTTCCAAGTCGTAACCATTCATATAACAACACATAGGGAACAATGAAGTTCGACCAAACGATAATTTCTTACATTGTTTCTAATAATAAACGGTAATCTCTAGCTCTATCGGGTATTGCTCATTAAAAGATATGAAAATACGTAAAGAAGAAATGAAGGCGTTACATGTTTATATTATTGCAAACACAATAAGAATCCTCTGTATTTTATATCTAATTGAAATAATCAATTTCAAAATTGCCATCTTTATGTCTTCTGTTTCTTAAATTTGAAATTGTATAATTCGCATA
Organism: Melophagus ovinus; assembly: GCA_023089585.1. Taxonomy (NCBI): domain Eukaryota; kingdom Metazoa; phylum Arthropoda; class Insecta; order Diptera; family Hippoboscidae; genus Melophagus; species Melophagus ovinus. The sequence continues at coordinate 21,285 of JAKKIB010000045.1, forward strand.
GACGTAGCCGATTTACATGACTTTTGGATAAATATTGTAACCCAATAGTTTCTCTACTTTTACAAAATTTCAGCTGCTTATCTTTTGCAGTTTGCAAAAAACTAAAAAACCGACAAATTTTGTTTAAAAAACTGAGTTGTTCTAGGATTTTGTTTCACTGCGGGCGATTTTGTCTACTTGCAATCCCAATCTGCCTGTAAGAACTTTTAATATTCTTACCAAATTTGATATTCCTTTTTGTGCGACCAGGAGAATGTTGACAACATTTATACATTGCGCGGTCTTCGACGCTCATTTTTGAGCGTCGGAGACATAATGACAAAATGAATAAATACTTGTGACCTTTGGGTGGTGTATGTAAAAGAAAACTCAAATGCTGGAGTATCTTTTTAATTCAGTTCTTTTCAATATATTTCATTTAAAATAAATTATCCATTTCCTTATCGATAACTTTATTTATGAATAGAAATCATTGATATTATTATTATTATAATTTTTGTTTCTCAATTAATTTCTTTAGGTTTTTGTTCTTGTTTGTCTTTGAGATTTTAGCCTTTGGTCCTTAATCAAACTGATAGACAGGTAGGCAGCCAGACAGAGAGACAGAGATAATGAAGTCAAGTGAACATAAAATCCAAAAATTATCAATCATTATTAATTTTATTTGATTTCTTTAACGTTTAGTTTATACAGCCATTTTTATACTATTCCCCACCAAACTTCTTTTCCTATCCCAACCAAACAATGACCACACACATTTGCACTCTCTTTTATATCCCCGTTATTACTTTATATTTCTCTGTTGTTATGAGAATTACCAGCTTCACTGGTAAAGATGATACTATTAACACGGCGTAACTAGCACCTTTAAAAAAAATTGTACTTAATTGTACCGTGCGATTAAACCGCCAGGTATGGGCGTAAACTAATTAATGAATGTTAATGCATTATCCATTGTATGATCAAAATTAAAAATCAAAATGAACCATAAAATTCATTTATTTATTTATTCGTTAGTTACACAATCTTATATAACTAATAGGTTGTAAAAATATAATGAAAATATATAAATTTTAAAAATATTAATAAAAATAAAAATAATTAAAAAAAAAACAAAAAGAAAAACGAAAAGAAAAACGCAACAACAACAACCAAAATGAGAGGAAAAATTGAGTAACTTTAGACAATTTGATAGAGAGGCAAGGGCTGGTTAAGCTCCCACCTCCCACCCCATGAAGTATACGCATATTATCAAGAGCATGTTCTCAGAAATGAAATCACTAAAAATATTTGTATTTATAAATGATAGAGTCTGGCAACTAATAGTGTAACCCAGCACTCTTGATATAATTTAAAGAGGTAATAGACGGGTCGAAAAAATGATAGCGATCTTTATAAAACTTACACAAGACATGGAAAGGAATATAGAGTTGGTAGTTGGTACAATATATCGATACAAAATGTCTAGGAAAACTCACGGGGATGTGAAATGAAATGCTCTGCAGCAAAGTCACCTTGAATCAATTTTACCATAAAAATAACTGACAACATTTCACGACTTTTAGAAAGGGTGGGCCAATTGATTAGCTTAAGACAGTTTTCATAGAGAGGCAAGGGCTGGTTAAGCTCCCACCCTAATCCACACAGAGCAAATTTAAGAAAGTTTTTTTTGTACGGCTTCGATGTGATCAATATAGCAAGTATAAGTCGGGGCCCACACAGCAACGGAATCCCCGAGTCTTATAAGGGACGTATGCAAACGTTTAGAAACATATGGCCTACTTCTTTGCGAAGCCCAATATTGATTTTGCTTTATTCAATAAGGACTCTATGTGCTGGTGAAATCTAAGCTTTAAATCAAATGTGACCACTAAATCTCTATAACTGACTACATTTTCCAAGTCGTAACCATTCATATAACAACACATAGGGAACAATGAAGTTCGACCAAACGATAATTTCTTACATTGATGCCCTAAATTGTTTCTAATAATAAACGGTTATCTCTAGCTCTATCGGGTATTGCTCATTAAAAGATATGAAAATACGTAAAGAAGAAATGAAGGCGTTACATGTTTATATTATTGCAAACACAATAAGAATCCTCTGTATTTTATATCTAATTGAAATAATCAATTTCAAAATTGCCATCTTTATGTCTTCTGTTTCTTAAATTTGAAATTGTATAATTCGCATAGACGTAGCCGATTTACATGACTTTTGGATAAATATTGTAGCCCAATAGTTTCTCTACTTGTACAAAATTTCAGCTGCTTATCTTTTGCAGTTTGCAAAAAAATAAAAAACCGACAAATTTTGTTTAAAAAACTGAGTTGTTCTAGGATTTTGTTTCACTGCGGGGGATTTTGTCTACTTGCAATCCCAATCTGCCTGTAAGAACTTTTAATATTCTTACCAAATTTGATATTCCTTTTTGTGCGACCAGGAGAATGTTGACAACATTTATATATTGCGCGGTCTTCGACGCTCATTTTTGAGCGTCGGAGACATAATGACAAATGAATAAATACTTGTGACCTTTGGGTGGTGTACGTAAAAGAAAACTCAAATGCTGGAGTATCTTTTTAATTCAGTTCTTTTCAATATATTTCATTTAAAATAAATTATCCATTTCCTTATCGATAACTTTATTTATGAATAGAAATCATTGATATTATATTTATTATAATTTTTTTCTCAATTAATTTCTTTAGGTTTTTGTTCTTGTTTGTCTTTGAGATTTTAGCCTTTGGTCCTTAATCAAACTGATAGACAGGTAGGCAGCCAGACAGAGAGACAGAGATAATGAAGTCAAGTGAACATAAAATCCAAAAATTATCAATCATTATTAATTTTATTTGATTTCTTTAACGTTTAGTTTATACAGCCATTTTTATACTATTCCCCCCCAAACTTCTTTTCCTATCCCAACCGAACAATGACCACACACATTTGCACTCTCTTTTATATCCCCTTTATTACTTTATATTTCTCTGTTGTTATGAAAATTACCAGCTTCACTGGTAAAGATGATACTATTAACACGGCGTAACTAGCACCTTTAAAAAAATTGTACTTAATTGTACAGTGCGATTAAACCGCCAGGTATGGGCGTAAACTAATTAATGAATGTTAATGCATTATCCATTGTAAGATCAAAATTAAAAATCAAAATGAACCATAAAATTCATTTATTTATTTATTCGTTAGTTACACAATCTTATATAACTAATAGGTTGTAAAAATATAATGAAAATACATAAATTTTAAAAATAATAATAAAATTAAAATAATTTAAAAAAAAAACAAAAAGAAAAACGAAAAGAAAAACGCAACAACAACAACCAAAATGAGAGGAAAAATTGAGTAACTTTAGACAATTTTCATAGAGAGGCAAGGGCTGGTTAAGCTCCCATCTCCCACCCCATGAAGTATACGCATATTATCAAGAGCATGTTCTCAGAAATGAAATCACTAAAAATATTTGTATTTATAAATGATAGAGTCTGGCAACTAATAGTGTAACCCAGCACTCTTGATATAATTTAAAGAGGTAATAGACGGGTCGAAAAAATGATAGCGATCTTTATAAAACTTACACAAGACATGGAAAGGAATATAGAGTTGGTAGTTGGTACAATATATCGATACAAAATGTCTAGGAAAACTCACGGGGATGTGAAATGAAATGCTCTGCAGCAAAGTCACCTTGAATCAATTTTACCATAAAAATAACTGACAACATTTCACGACTTTTAGAAAGGGTGGGCCAATTGATTAGCTTAAGACAGTTTTCATAGAGAGGCAAGGGCTGGTTAAGCTCCCACCCTAATCCACACAGAGTAAATTTAAGAAAGTTTTTTTTGTACGGCTTCGATGTGATCAATATAGCAAGTATAAGTCGGGGCCCACACAGCAACGGAATCCCGAGTCTTATAAGGGACGTATGCAAACGTTTAGAAACATATGGCCTACTTCTTTGCGAAGCCCAATATTGATTTTGCTTTATTCAATAAGGACTCTATGTGCTGGTGAAATCTAAGCTTTAAATCAAATGTGACCACTAAATCTCTATAACTGACTACATTTTCCAAGTCGTAACCATTCATATAACAACACATAGGGAACAATGAAGTTCGACCAAACGATAATTTCTTACATTGATGCCCTAAATTGTTTCTAATAATAAACGGTTATCTCTAGCTCTATCGGGTATTGCTCATTAAAAGATATGAAAATACGTAAAGAAGAAATGAAGGCGTTACATGTTTATATTATTGCAAACACAATAAGAATCCTCTGTATTTTATATCTAATTGAAATAATCAATTTCAAAATTGCCATCTTTATGTCTTCTGTTTCTTAAATTTGAAATTGTATAATTCGCATAGACGTAGCCGATTTACATGACTTTTGGATAAATATTGTAGCCCAATAGTTTCTCTACTTGTACAAAATTTCAGCTGCTTATCTTTTGCAGTTTGCAAAAAAATAAAAAACCGACAAATTTTGTTTAAAAAACTGAGTTGTTCTAGGATTTTGTTTCACTGCGGGGGATTTTGTCTACTTGCAATCCCAATCTGCCTGTAAGAACTTTTAATATTCTTACCAAATTTGATATTCCTTTTTGTGCGACCAGGAGAATGTTGACAACATTCATACATTGCGCGGTCTTCGACGCTCATTTTTGAGCGTCGGAGACATAATGACAAAATGAATAAATACTTGTGACCTTTGGGTGGTGTACGTAAAAGAAAACTCAAATGCTGCAGTATCTTTTTAATTCAATTCTTTTCAATATATTTCATTTAAAATAAATTATCCATTTCCTTGTCGATAACTTTATTTATGAATAGAAATCATTGATATTATTATTATTATAATTTTTGTTTCTCAATTAATTTCTTTAGGTTTTTGTTCTTGTTTGTCTTTGAGATTTTAGCCTTTGGTCCTTAATCAAACTGATAGACAGGTAGGCAGCCAGACAGAGAGACAGAGATAATGAAGTCAAGTGAACATAAAATCCAAAAATTATCAATCATTATTAATTTTATTTGATTTCTTTACGTTTAGTTTATACAGCCATTTTTATACTATTCCCCCCCAAACTTCCTTTCCTATCCCAACCGAACAATGACCACACACATTTGCACTCTCTTTTATATCCCCGTTATTACTTTATATTTCTCTGTTGTTATGAAAATTACCAGCTTCACTGGTAAAGATGATACTATTAACACGGCGTAACTAGCACCTTTAAAAAAATTGTACTTAATTGTACCGTGCGATTAAACCGCCAGGTATGGGCGTAAACTAATTAATGAATGTTAATGCATTATCCATTGTAAGATCAAAATTAAAAATCAAAATGAACCATAAAATTCATTTATTTATTTATTCGTTAGTTACACAATCTTATATAACTAATAGGTTGTAAAAATATAATGAAAATACATAAATTTTAAAAATAATAATAAAAATAAAAATAATTAAAAAAAAAACAAAAAGAAAAACAAAAAGAAAAACGCAACAACAACAACCAAAATGAGAGGAAAAATTGAGTAACTTTAGACAATTTTCATAGAGAGGCAAGGGCTGGTTAAGCTCCCACCTCCCACCCCATGAAGCATACGCATATTATCAAGAGCATGTTCACAGAAATGAAATCACTAAAAATATTTGTATTTATAAATGATAGAATCTGGCAACTAATAGTGTAACCCAGCACTCTTGATATAATTTAAAGAGGTAATAGACGGGTCGAAAAAATGATAGCGATCTTTGTAAAACTTACACAAGACATGGAAAGGAATATAGAGTTGGTAGTTGGTACAATATATCGATACAAAATGTCTAGGAAAACTCACGGGGATGTGAAATGAAATACTCTGCAGCAAAGTCACCTTGAATCAATTTTACCATAAAAATAACTGACAACATTTCACGACTTTTAGAAAGGGTGGGCCAATTGATTAGCTTAAGACAGTTTTCATAGAGAGGCAAGGGCTGGTTAAGCTCCCACCCTAATCCACACAGAGCAAATTTAAGAAAGTTTTTTTTGTACGGCTTCGATGTGATCAATATAGCAAGTATAAGTCGGGGCCCACACAGCAACGGAATCCCCGAGTCTTATAAGGGACGTATTCAAACGTTTAGAAACATATGGCCTACTTCTTTGCGAAGCCCAATATTGATTTTGCTTTATTCAATAAGGACTCTATGTGCTGGTGAAATCTAAGCTTTAAATCAAATGTGACCACTAAATCTCTATAAGTGACTACATTTTCCAAGTCGTAACCATTCATATAACAACACATAGGGAACAATGAAGTTCGACCAAACGATAATTTCTTACATTGATGCCCTAAATTGTTTCTAATAATAAACGGTTATCTCTAGCTCTATCGGGTATTGCTCATTAAAAGATATGAAAATACGTAAAGAAGAAATGAAGGCGTTACATGTTTATATTATTGCAAACACAATAAGAATCCTCTGTATTTTATATCTAATTGAAATAATCAATTTCAAAATTGCTATCTTTATGTCTTCTGTTTCTTAAATTTGAAATTGTATAATTCGCATAGACGTAGCCGATTTACATGACTTTTGGATAAATATTGTAGCCCAATAGTTTCTCTATTTGTACAAAATTTCAGCTGCTTATCTTTTGCAGTTTGCAAAAAAATAAAAAACCGACAAATTTTGTTTAAAAAACTGAGTTGTTCTAGGATTTTGTTTCACTGCGGGCGATTTTGTCTACTTGCAATCCCAATCTGCCTGTAAGAACTTTTAATATTCTTACCAAATTTGATATTCCTTTTTGTGCGACCAGGAGAATGTTGACAACATTTATACATTGCGCGGTCTTCGACGCTCATTTTTGAGCGTCGGAGACATAATGACAAAATGAATAAATACTTGTGACCTTTGGGTGGTGTACGTAAAAGAAAACTCAAATGCTGGAGTATCTTTTTAATTCAGTTCTTTTCAATATATTTCCTTATCGATAACTTTATTTATGAATAGAAATCATTGATATTATTATTATTATAATTTTTTTTTCTCAATTAATTTCTTTAGGTTTTTGTTCTTGTTTGTCTTTGAGATTTTAGCCTTTGGTCCTTAATCAAACTGATAGACAGGTAGGCAGCCAGACAGAGAGACAGAGATAATGAAGTCAAGTGAACATAAAATCCAAAAATTATCAATCATTATTAATTTTATTTGATTTCTTTAACGTTTAGTTTATACAGCCATTTTTATACTATTCCCCCCCAAACTTCCTTTCCTATCCCAACCAAATAATGACCACACACATTTGCACTCTCTTTTATATCCCCGTTATTACTTTATATTTCTCTGTTGTTATGAAAATTACCAGCTTCACTGGTAAAGATGATACTATTAACACGGCGTAACTAGCACCTTTAAAAAAATTGTACTTAATTGTACCGTGCGATTAAACCGCCAGGTATGGGCGTAAACTAATTAATGAATGTTAATGCATTATCCATTGTAAGATCAAAATTAAAAATCAAAATGAACCATAAAATTTATTTATTTATTTATTCGTTAGTTACACAATCTTATATAACTAATAGGTTGTAAAAATATAATGAAAATACATAAATTTTAAAAATAATAATAAAAATAAAAATAATTAAAAAAAAAACAAAAGAAAAACAAAAAGAAAAACGCAACAACAACAACCAAAATGAGAGGAAAAATTGAGTAACTTTAGACAATTTCATAGAGAGGCAAGGGCTGGTTAAGCTCACACCTCCCACCCCATAAAGCATACGCATATTATCAAGAGCATGTTCACAGAAATGAAATCACTAAAAATATTTGTATTTATAAATGATAGAATCTGGCAACTAATAGTGTAACCCAGCACTCTTGATATAATTTAAAGAGGTAATAGACGGGTCGAAAAAATGATAGCGATCTTTATAAAACTTACACAAGACATGGAAAGGAATATAGAGTTGGTAGTTGGTACAATATATCGATACAAAATGTCTAGGAAAACTCGCGGGGATGTGAAATGAAATGCTCTGCAGCAAAGTCACCTTGAATCAATTTTACCATAAAAATAACTGACAACATTTCACGACTTTTAGAAGGGTGGGCCAATTGATTAGCTTAAGACAGTTTTCATAGAGAGGCAAGGGCTGGTTAAGCTCCCACCCTAATCCACACAGAGCAAATTTAAGAAAGTTTTTTTTGTACGGCTTCGATGTGATCAATATAGCAAGTATAAGTCGGGGCCCACACAGCAACGGAATCCCCGAGTCTTATAAGGGACGTATGCAAACGTTTAGAAACATATGGCCTACTTCTTTGCGAAGCCCAATATTGATTTTGCTTTATTCAATAAGGACTCTATGTGCTGGTGAAATCTAAGCTTTAAATCAAATGTGACCACTAAATCTCTATAACTGACTACATTTTCCAAGTCGTAACCATTCATATAACAACACATAGGGAACAATGAAGTTCGACCAAACGATAATTTCTTACATTGATGCCCTAAATTGTTTCTAATAATAAACGGTTATCTCTAGCTCTATCGGGTATTGCTCATTAAAAGATATGAAAAATACGTAAAGAAGAAATGAAGGCGTTACATGTTTATATTATTGCAAACACAATAAGAATCCTCTGTATTTTATATCTAATTGAAATAATCAATTTCAAAATTGCCATCTTTATGTCTTCTGTTTCTTAAATTTGAAATTGTATAATTCGCATAGACGTAGCCGATTTACATGACTTTTGGATAAATATTGTAGCCCAATAGTTTCTCTACTTGTACAAAATTTCAGCTGCTTATCTTTTGCAGTTTGCAAAAAAATAAAAAACCGACAAATTTTGTTTAAAAAACTGAGTTGTTCTAGGATTTTGTTTCACTGCGGGGGATTTTGTCTACTTGCAATCCCAATCTGCCTGTAAGAACTTTTAATATTCTTACCAAATTTGATATTCCTTTTTGTGCGACCAGGAGAATGTTGACAACATTCATACATTGCGCGGTCTTCGACGCTCATTTTTGAGCGTCGGAGATAATGACAAAATGAATAAATACTTGTGACCTTTGGGTGGTGTACGTAAAAGAAAACTCAAATGCTGCAGTTATCTTTTTAATTCATTTCTTTTAAATTATCCATTTCCTTGTCGATAACTTTATTTATGAATAGAAATCATTGATATTATTATTATTATATTTTTGTTTCTCAATTAATTTCTTTAGGTTTTTGTTCTTGTTTGTCTTTGAGATTTTAGCCTTTGGTCCTTAATCAAACTGATAGACAGGTAGGCAGCCAGACAGAGAGACAGAGATAATGAAGTCAAGTGAACATAAAATCCAAAAAATTATCAATCATTATTAATTTTATTTGATTTCTTTACGTTTAGTTTATACAGCCATTTTTATACTATTCCCCCCAAACTTCCTTTCCTATCCCAACCGAACAATGACCACACACATTTGCACTCTCTTTTATATCCCCGTTATTACTTTATATTTCTCTGTTGTTATGAAAATTACCAGCTTCACTGGTAAAGATGATACTATTAACACGGCGTAACTAGCACCTTTAAAAAAATTGTACTTAATTGTACCGTGCGATTAAACCGCCAGGTATGGGCGTAAACTAATTAATGAATGTTAATGCATTATCCATTGTAAGATCAAAATTAAAAATCAAAATGAACCATAAAATTCATTTATTTATTTATTCGTTAGTTACACAATCTTATATAACTAATAGGTTGTAAAAATATAATGAAAATACATAAATTTTAAAAATAATAATAAAAATAAAAATAATTAAAAAAAAACAAAAAGAAAAACGCAACAACAACAACCAAAATGAGAGGAAAAATTGAGTAACTTTAGACAATTTTCATAGAGAGGCAAGGGCTGGTTAAGCTCCCACCTCCCACCCCATGAAGCATACGCATATTATCAAGAGCATGTTCACAGAAATGAAATCACTAAAAATATTTGTATTTATAAATGATAGAATCTGGCAACTAATAGTGTAACCCAGCACTCTTGATATAATTTAAAGAGGTAATAGACGGGTCGAAAAAATGATAGCGATCTTTGTAAAACTTACACAAGACATGGAAAGGAATATAGAGTTGGTAGTTGGTACAATATATCGATACAAAATGTCTAGGAAAACTCACGGGGATGTGAAATGAAATGCTCTGCAGCAAAGTCACCTTGAATCAATTTTACCATAAAAATAACTGACAACATTTCACGACTTTTAGAAAGGGTGGGCCAATTGATTAGCTTAAGACAGTTTTCATAGAGAGGCAAGGGCTGGTTAAGCTCCCACCCTAATCCACACAGAGCAAATTTAAGAAAGTTTTTTTTGTACGGCTTCGATGTGATCAATATAGCAAGTATAAGTCGGGGCCCACACAGCAACGGAATCCCCGAGTCTTATAAGGGACGTATTCAAACGTTTAGAAACATATGGCCTACTTCTTTGCGAAGCCCAATATTGATTTTGCTTTATTCAATAAGGACTCTATGTGCTGGTGAAATCTAAGCTTTAAATCAAATGTGACCACTAAATCTCTATAAGTGACTACATTTTCCAAGTCGTAACCATTCATATAACAACACATAGGGAACAATGAAGTTCGACCAAACGATAATTTCTTACATTGATGCCCTAAATTGTTTCTAATAATAAACGGTTATCTCTAGCTCTATCGGGTATTGCTCATTAAAAGATATGAAAATACGTAAAGAAGAAATGAAGGCGTTACATGTTTATATTATTGCAAACACAATAAGAATCCTCTGTATTTTATATCTAATTGAAATAATCAATTTCAAAATTGCTATCTTTATGTCTTCTGTTTCTTAAATTTGAAATTGTATAATTCGCATAGACGTAGCCGATTTACATGACTTTTGGATAAATATTGTAGCCCAATAGTTTCTCTATTTGTACAAAATTTCAGCTGCTTATCTTTTGCAGTTTGCAAAAAAATAAAAAACCGACAAATTTTGTTTAAAAAACTGAGTTGTTCTAGGATTTTGTTTCACTGCGGGCGATTTTGTCTACTTGCAATCCCAATCTGCCTGTAAGAACTTTTAATATTCTTACCAAATTTGATATTCCTTTTTGTGCGACCAGGAGAATGTTGACAACATTTATACATTGCGCGGTCTTCGACGCTCATTTTTGAGCGTCGGAGACATAATGACAAAATGAATAAATACTTGTGACCTTTGGGTGGTGTACGTAAAAGAAAACTCAAATGCTGGAGTATCTTTTTAATTCAGTTCTTTTCAATATATTTCCTTATCGATAACTTTATTTATGAATAGAAATCATTGATATTATTATTATTATAATTTTTTTTTCTCAATTAATTTCTTTAGGTTTTTGTTCTTGTTTGTCTTTGAGATTTTAGCCTTTGGTCCTTAATCAAACTGATAGACAGGTAGGCAGCCAGACAGAGAGACAGAGATAATGAAGTCAAGTGAACATAAAATCCAAAAATTATCAATCATTATTAATTTTATTTGATTTCTTTAACGTTTAGTTTATACAGCCATTTTTATACTATTCCCCCCCAAACTTCCTTTCCTATCCCAACCAAACAATGACCACACACATTTGCACTCTCTTTTATATCCCCGTTATTACTTTATATTTCTCTGTTGTTATGAAAATTACCAGCTTCACTGGTAAAGATGATACTATTAACACGGCGTAACTAGCACCTTTAAAAAAATTGTACTTAATTGTACCGTGCGATTAAACCGCCAGGTATGGGCGTAAACTAATTAATGAATGTTAATGCATTATCCATTGTAAGATCAAAATTAAAAATCAAAATGAACCATAAAATTTATTTATTTATTTATTCGTTAGTTACACAATCTTATATAACTAATAGGTTGTAAAAATATAATGAAAATACATAAATTTTAAAAATAATAATAAAAATAAAAATAAAAAAAAAAAAACAAAAAGAAAAACGCAACAACAACAACCAAAATGAGAGGAAAAATTGAGTAACTTTAGACAATTTTCATAGAGAGGCAAGGGCTGGTTAAGCTCACACCTCCCACCCCATAAAGCATACGCATATTATCAAGAGCATGTTCACAGAAATGAAATCACTAAAAATATTTGTATTTATAAATGATAGAATCTGGCAACTAATAGTGTAACCCAGCACTCTTGATATAATTTAAAGAGGTAATAGACGGGTCGAAAAAATGATAGCGATCTTTATAAAACTTACACAAGACATGGAAAGGAATATAGAGTTGGTAGTTGGTACAATATATCGATACAAAATGTCTAGGAAAACTCACGGGGATGTGAAATGAAATGCTCTGCAGCAAAGTCACCTTGAATCAATTTTACCATAAAAATAACTGACAACATTTCACGACTTTTAGAAAGGGTGGGCCAATTGATTAGCTTAAGACAGTTTTCATAGAGAGGCAAGGGCTGGTTAAGCTCCCACCCTAATCCACACAGAGCAAATTTAAGAAAGTTTTTTTTGTACGGCTTCGATGTGATCAATATAGCAAGTATAAGTCGGGGCCCACACAGCAACGGAATCCCCGAGTCTTATAAGGGACGTATCAAACGTTTAGAAACATATGGCCTACTTCTTTGCGAAGCCCAATATTGATTTTGCTTTATTCAATAAGGACTCTATGTGCTGGTGAAATCTAAGCTTTAAATCAAATGTGACCACTAAATCTCTATAACTGACTACATTTTCCAAGTCGTAACCATTCATATAACAACACATAGGGAACAATGAAGTTCGACCAAACGATAATTTCTTACATTGATGCCCTAAATTGTTTCTAATAATAAACGGTTATCTCTAGCTCTATCGGGTATTGCTCATTAAAAGATATGAAAATACGTAAAGAAGAAATGAAGGCGTTACATGTTTATATTATTGCAAACACAATAAGAATCCTCTGTATTTTATATCTAATTGAAATAATCAATTTCAAAATTGCCATCTTTATGTCTTCTGTTTCTTAAATTTGAAATTGTATAATTCGCATAGACGTAGCCGATTTACATGACTTTTGGATAAATATTGTAGCCCAATAGTTTCTCTACTTGTACAAAATTTCAGCTGCTTATCTTTTGCAGTTTGCAAAAAAATAAAAAACCGACAAATTTTGTTTAAAAAACTGAGTTGTTCTAGGATTTTGTTTCACTGCGGGGGATTTTGTCTACTTGCAATCCCAATCTGCCTGTAAGAACTTTTAATATTCTTACCAAATTTGATATTCCTTTTTGTGCGACCAGGAGAATGTTGACAACATTCATACATTGCGCGGTCTTCGACGCTCATTTTTGAGCGTCGGCGACATAATGACAAAATGAATAAATACTTGTGACCTTTGGGTGGTGTACGTAAAAGAAAACTCAAATGCTGGAGTATCTTTTTAATTCAATTCTTTTCAATATATTTCATTTAAAATAAATTATCCATTTCCTTATCGATAACTTTATTTATGAATAGAAATCATTGATATTATTATATATATTTAATTTTGTTTCTCAATTAATTTCTTTAGGTTTTTGTTCTTGTTTGTCTTTGAGATTTTAGCCTTTGGTCCTTAATCAAACTGATAGACAGGTAGGCAGCCAGACAGAGAGACAGAGATAATGAAGTCAAGTGAACATAAAATCCAAAAATTATCAATCATTATTAATTTTATTTGATTTCTTTAACGTTTAGTTTATACAGCCATTTTTATACTATTCCCCCCCCAAACTTCTTTCCTATCCCAACCGAACAATGACCACACACATTTGCACTCTCTTTTATATCCCCGTTATTACTTTATATTTCTCTGTTGTTATGAAAATTACCAGCTTCACTGGTAAAGATGATACTATTAACACGGCGTAACTAGCACCTTTAAAAAAATTGTACTTAATTGTACCGTGCGATTAAACCGCCCAGGTATGGGTAAACTAATTAATGAATGTTAATGCATTATCCATTGTAAGATCAAAATTAAAATCAAAATGAACCATAAAATTCATTTATTTATTTATTCGTTAGTTACACAATCTTCTATATAACTAATAGGTTGTAAAAATATAATGAAAATACATAAATTTTAAAAATAATAATAAAAATAAAAATAATTAAAAAAAAAAACAAAAAGAAAAACAAAAAGAAAAACGCAAACAACAACAACCAAAATGAGAGGAAAAAATTGAGTAACTTTAGACAATTTTCATAGAGAGGCAAGGGCTGGTTAAGCTCCCACCTCCCACCCCATGAAGCATACGCATATTATCAAGAGCATGTTCCAGAAATGAAATCACTAAAAATATTTGTATTTATAAATGATAGAATCTGGCAACTAATAGTGTAACCCAGCACTCTTGATATAATTTAAAGAGGTAATAGACGGGTCGAAAAAATGATAGCGATCTTTGTAAAAACTTACACAAGACATGGAAAGGAATATAGAGTTGGTAGTTGTACAATATATCGATACAAAATGTCTAGGAAAACTCACGGGGATGTGAAATGAAATGCTCTGCAGCAAAGTCACCTTGAATCAATTTTACCATAAAATAACTGACAACATTTCACGACTTTTAGAAAGGGTGGGCCAATTGATTAGCTTAAGACAGTTTTCATAGAGAGGCAAGGGCTGGTTAAGCTCCCACCCTAATCCACACAGAGCAAATTTAAGAAAGTTTTTTTTGTACGGCTTCGATGTGATCAATATAGCAAGTATAAGTCGGGGCCCACACAGCAACGGAATCCCCGAGTCTTATAAGGGACGTATTCAAACGTTTAGAAACATATGGCCTACTTCTTTGCGAAGCCCAATATTGATTTTGCTTTATTCAATAAGGACTCTATGTGCTGGTGAAATCTAAGCTTTAAATCAAATGTGACCACTAAATCTCTATAAGTGACTACATTTTCCAAGTCGTAACCATTCATATAACAACACATAGGGAACATGAAGAAGCGACAAACGATAATTTCTTACATTGATGCCCTAAATTGTTTCTAATAATAAACGGTTATCTCTAGCTCTATCGGGTATTGCTCATTAAAAGATATGAAAATACGTAAAGAAGAAATGAAGGCGTTACATGTTTATAATATTGCAAACACAATAAGAATCCTCTGTATTTTATATCTAATTGAAGTAATCAATTTTCAAAATTGCCATCTTTATGTCTTCTGTTTCTTAAATTTGAAATTGTATAATTCGCATAGACGTAGCCGATTTACATGACTTTTGGATAAATATTGTAGCCCAATAGTTTCTTCTATTTGTACAAAATTTCAGCTGCTTATCTTTTGCAGTTTGCAAAAAAATAAAAAACCGACAAATTTTGTTTAAAAAACTGAGTTGTTCTAGGATTTTGTTTTCACTGCGGGCGATTTTGTCTACTTGCAATCCCAATCTGCCTGTAAGAACTTTTAATATTCTTACCAAATTTGATATTCCTTTTGTGCGACCAGGAGAATGTTGACAACATTTATACATTGCGCGGTCTTCGACGCTCATTTTTGAGCGTCGGAGACATAATGACAAAATGAATAAATACTTGTGACCTTTGGGTGGTGTACGTAAAAGAAAACTCAAATGCTGGAGTATCTTTTT